>BSBM01000094.1:22682500-22830000 GCA_027924585.1 Larix kaempferi | reverse complement strand
ATGATATACCAAAGCTAATTGGGTATTTCTTCCAGTTTCTGGAGAAGCCTGTGCTTAGCCACTTATTACAGTATGCTACACACAATCATTTTTGACGAAATCTTAAACAAAAATAGCATTTTTTCTGCAGATTCCAAATATGTAACTTTTATTTAAAAATATTAATTTTTCCTATTTTCTTTCAATTTGTTTTGTGTCCTACCTCCTTAACTCATGAAACAAACTGTTAGTGTTTCTTCCATAACTTTTTCAATTCTTGATCATTTCAAAAACAAATTGTATGGTGCACAAGAAGACACCGACCTCCACATTCTATGAAAAACCCATTTCAAGATTTTTTCATTAAGGCCTTCAAAGGCTGCACCCACAAAAGAGGTACTATTTTCGAGGTTTGATCACTTAGACAATTATAAAAAAATGATAAAATTATGAATTTAATTTTCGAAAAATAATGGCGCACAAGTGCTATATGTTCTCTACATGCATGCCCATTTTTGTAGCTTGATTCCATCATTTAGGCCCTCAAAGGTTGCACCCACAAAATCATATACCTTATCATTTGCCTGAAAAATAAAAAGTGTCTATTAGGAAAAATGAAATTTGACATAGCTATGAAAATTTTCAATACATAAAAGTTATATATTCGGAAACATGATTCAATTTCCTACATTTCATCTTTTTTACTCAATGCAAGATATTTTGCGTAAGTATCTCAAAAAATACAAGTAAGTTGAGGGATTCCTGATTTTTCAGTTTTCTATTGCATCTAATGCACCAAAAGTGACCCTCATTAGCTTGCACTGACCCATATGATCACGAATATTACACATTCACTCGTTTTGGGTTTTCACCGATTGTATCCCAACCCACCGTTTATGGTTTTTATTTTTTATTTTTAGAGAATCAAATGCAATATTAAATACACCCAATGCAGTCCTATAACTACACTAACCTATCCTAGCTAGGAGCAACATTTAAAAGGAACAAATGGTGAAATAACATTGGCATCGATATCTTGAACTAATATCGTTGTATTTCAGAAGTAGATCAATAATAACATAATGACATATAATATTTGAACAATCTTAGTATTCATATCAATCTAAATTCACAAATCGTAGAAATAAAATATAACACAGAAATATCATATAAGCAACAAAAGCAAAAAAATGTAGGAACAACCTCTCAAAAATATAGAACAATCTTAATTCATATCCGAATGACATAAAGCGTGAAACAATTTAGAAACATTCATACACATGACAACAATACTTTTGTGCAAAAATCCAACCCAGTGGCTTCTCCTTCTACAATCATTAGGGGCTTCCACAATTGTCACTCCTTTTACCCCACACTTCCTTTCACCATTTTGGGTCATTTCCAAAAATGAAGGAACCAATAGGCCTCAATCACATGTGTTGACTCGTGCCCTCGAGTCAACTTAGCTGTGTTCCTTGAACATGTGCATCATCTCATGCCGGCTCTTCAAATGAAGGGGCCGATAAGAACTAATATTTAAACTGTCACCAAAATTTTGTGGGCCATTTCAAGTGCTAGCATGGATTGGGCCAATGACCTACCAGCTTACACTACCACCCAACATAAAAGTTCGTAATGTTTTTCAAGTATATTTATTAAAAGAGTATGTTCATGATGCTTGTCATGTTATTGATTGGATTGTGATCTAGGTAGAACTAAAGGGTGAGTCCCAAGAGAAGCATTCATGCATTCCCAATAGGAAAGATATATTTCTCTAAAACATAGTCATCTCATAGGTAAAAGTGCAATGGGAGCCCTATATCCCTGAGGAGGCCACATGGGATATGGAGAATACCATGAGAGAGGCATATCCATCTCTATTTCATATCTAAGATAAGATCTAGATTGAATAGCGAGGATGGTGTTAAGCTTTAAGTGTGGGAGAATGTAATGTCCCCCTATTTTTTACATTAATTTACTAGAGTAGAAATTCGAATTTGAAGACTAATTGGAAATATTTTATTGTTTATTTTGAAATTGTGCAAGTTAACAACTTGCCACTTGGCCTCATAAGAAGGCCGATGTAAAAGAAAATGTTGAACACTATTGATAAGATATTGGACAGTTGGAATTTCCATGTTAGAAATTGATAAAACATGATCCCATAGGTGGATAAAATGGACCTATTGCTCGAGATATGATAAGGGAAAATGTAAATTGACAATTTTGAGGAAGAAGCCCCTTAAAATATAGAAGGGGACCCAAAGCCAACCAATTCCGAAGGAGGAAACTTTGTTCCTTGAGTAAGACCTAGGAAAGCAATTATTTGTATGCATATGTGTGAGGGCAGTAGTATGCAGAAAGAACTTGTTGTGTGAGAACCTATGATGTCTTAAACATTTCTCCTGAGTTGTAGTATTTGTCGAGTGAAGCAAGAGATGATTCCACATTTGAGTGAGTAAGAGATTTTTCTTAAAAGAGGGTTGTTGCAAATGAGAATAGTGCATTATCCCCTATGGTGAAATGGTTTATGCTAGGTGGTGATTGATGAGAAAGAGGATTGGATGTTCAGTGATTTATGGTTGGGTGGAACATGGATATATTCTAAATTTATTTTTCTCCGCCAAGGTTGCAATTCACATATGTATCAGAAAACTATCTAACTTATATCATCTTTTAATTTTAAAATAAATATTGTACTTGTATATTGTAGCTCCTCTCTCTCTGATTCTATCATTTTGTTTAGTTCTCCATAGACTCAGAAAGCTTGTACTTGAAAGAAAAATGTATATTTATTGTCTAGTAAATGTTAATTTGTGATCTTTAATTCAGAGTTGCAATAATAATTGAAATAAAATAACAATCATAGACATAAGTAATCATATTTGACACATGAATTTACCCTCGGGAAATCCTCTATGACTTGAGGGAGAAAACCCCAGCAAAACCTTCCTTACCCACGATGTAATTACATAGAAAGAGAAATATAAATAAGAGAGGCTCTGAATAATATCCCGCACAAAGAAAAGTGCATTACCTTCAAGAGAGAAGAGAATTCGTCTCACATTGAATTCATTAATCACGTATAACATATTTATATATTATTCACATGCATTGGCTTCTATTTTTATCTTTTGACTCCATGATGAACTCACCCTCCATATCGATCCATCAATCTTGCATGAAGAAGTGCACCCCACTTCTCATGCAGTGCATTAACTTACCAAATTGATTCTTAGGATGAACTCGCCCCTTAACTGGAAGCTTTCCCACTTAGTTAGGTGGATAACTTAACTATTTTCATCTAAGTCTCGCAACTCAAGTGTCTTCTTTTAGTTTTTAACGGGTGTGTGCAAGAAGATGAGGGTCACTTTAGATGCAATCCTACTTTTTCAAAACTTGTTTTTGATTCATAAAAACATAATGTGTTTCTGATACTTAGCACTTGGTATGGTAAAAACCGAGCTTGACATGTCACTAGAAATGTAGGATAGGTAACCACAACGAGTACGCGTTATGTAGTTACAAAACGTGTACACATTATGCAAATCTAAAATAAATTTAAAAACACAATCCCGACCACCCCTGACCACCCGTGGCGCTCTTCATGCATAAGAAACACGAATTCGAGGTTGGACGAGGACGGTTTGTGTGCCCTGGAGTATCGGTGGAGCTCGATTTAGTTGGAGGGGAGGAAAATTCACCGGTGGATTGTCATCTAATCAGGTAATTCATTCACCCATACCATGTTTTGTCATTTCTTAACCTAAATTACCATTTTTTTTATTTAAAACAATCTAGTTTTGTAATATTTATAAAATTGGGAATAACCCAATCTCTAATTAAATTCACATCTCCCTCAACCAAGATGAGTTAATAATTAAAATGAATCCCTTTTCAAAAACTCAAAAATTCCTAATCCAACCAAAAATTGAAAAAAATAGAACTCCTCCCTTTCTACAATGTATCCATCCACATGAAACCCAAATTTCCAACCCTCAAAGGCCATTTCCCATGATACTAATTAAATAATTTTCCTTGGAAATGGCCATAACAAGATGAAATGCATGCACAAGCGTGAATAGAAAAAATGCATAAAAAATTAGTAACTTGGTTTCTCAAAATTTCATCACAATCATTTGTCAATGAACATAATCAAAATTTCATCACAAGTGTATGTAGTTATACATTGCCTCTTAGTTAAGCACTCTTGACTAAATGCCAAAACACATTAACAAAGTGCCTCTCGGGCCTGCCGTATCCACACCCTCGATCAATCTACTCAACGCTCAGGGACCGTCAATTCAACTCAAAGACTTCATATAGAAAATCACTATGTTTTTAATTTAATTTTTTGAACTTGCCATACAATGTAAAGATCGATTTTGCAGAGAGAAATTGTCTCTATTTTGAGAAGTTGACATTGTTGTTATTTTCATTCTAGTCACAATCTCTAGTTGATTATTCAACATCTTAATCATTGATAGTCATCTCAAGTACATATGTAATCATATTGGCAAGACAAACTCATACATATCCATTTCATTCCATGCCACTTTGTCCTCCCCTCTAACCACAAGGCGTAATATGTTGAAATCAATAAGTTTAATGTTAGCTTATGAAGTTGATGGAAATATTGCTTTTTGCAAGGGACGTAAAGGCCAAAACATGTCAAAATAACACTCCTAAATTCTAAGAAGTTTAAACCCAATTTTGCATGGAAAAGTCACCAATGAGGGTTAAGAAGTGCCTTAACTTCTAGAAAGAAGTTGAACGAAACTTACTTTTTAATAGTTAAATGTTTAATTTTAAGTTTTAAATGTATGTAAGTGAATGCCATTAAATTGCTTACTTCATTTTGATTTAATACATTTTCAATTTTGAAGAGACGTCATTATATACCATGTATATGTTTCTAATGATTTTCGTATTGATGTTTTTATTATAGTTGCGGCTATGGACACAAATGTCAAGATATTGATTGAGCTTGCCCGCTTGAGGGGCATTAGTGCAGCTTTTAGTGGTGGTGACAGGATTCGCCGCTCGCTTGCATCAACCTTGCATACAATTGTTGACACCATTTCAGAGTCTAGCAATGTACTATATGATATTACATCATATAGAGAAAGAAAAAGACAAGAATATGTTGATGGGCTAGACTACAATGCAATAAAAAAGTTGAAAATATCCAAAGAGCTCATATTTGCATTGTTTAGGGACTCTCGGATGGAGAAATCCCAAATGCAAACAAGCCTCATATATCCATTGAGTGGTGCACGTTTCAACCATTTGTTGATAACTGGATGGACAGATGGGACATGGTTTTTGATATGCCACCACATAACAACAGGGAAATTCCCTTGTATTTCCTTCGAAAGATGTATGTAGAGTTCGTGTTACATAAACACGTAAACTATTTTGACATCTTGCAGTTTCAGGGGATCGGTGGGGGGATGCCCCAAAACCAACCCAATGCGAGGCTTCGAGACCAAGATCGCCCTGTCCCTGCACCTCGCAGGCGGTTTCCTGGGCCAGATGTCCCACCTTCACATCGTGTTATTCCACAAACACGTGATGCATTTTTGAGTTTGGCATGGGTGGTTGTTTGCCATGGCAATATGGTTCAACATATGGGTGAGGAAGGGACATCTGTCCTTGGTGTGGTACATACACCAGGTCGTCACCATGCAGGACCATCGTCTAGTGCAGGACCATCCACTAGTGCAGGTCCATCAGGACATCCCCAGCCTAGTATTGAGCCTCACGAGTGCACAACGTGTGGTCATCCCTGCTATGGTCTTTCCTCAGATGTTTCCTTCAGTGGGTTTTTGACTGAGGTATGTAGATAGTTAATTGTAATAAATTCTTCATTTATTTTCGTCTTTGTACACATATATATATACTTTGAGCTAATATATCAATTTTGTGAACTTGTAGTTGATGCTTTATGCCGGCAGCGACGCCCCAGAGTCAGATGTTCCATACTCTATAGGGGGTCATGATGCTACCCATTTGGAAGGCCCATCTTATATACCACCCATGTACGTATCTCACACTGAGGTAAACATTTTAAAATTCCATTTTTTTAATACTTGTTAATTTCCACATACTTTACATTTTAGTTCACTAATGCTATCTTTTGTCTAATATTTACAATTATTAAACTTGCAGATGGCAGATCCTTCACGGGGACAAGCTAATGTGGAGGTAGCACCCATTGTCGTACCGTCTGAGGAAACATATGGGTTCCAGGTCATTGAAATATTGTAACTTCAAAGAATATTATATTTGTACTTTATTATTCCGGAGATGTTTCATTCCTCCGTGAAGACCTTATTGTATATCCGGAGATGTTTATTCCTCCGTCGGAATGTGGTAACTTGGGTTATTAGACTTCCCTAGTGGGGGTCGGCCTTGTATGTGTTATGTGGTTCAAATGGTTATTAGACCTCCCTAGAGGGTTCGGCCTAGTCAGTTGTAATGGGGTATTTAACCCAGTGATTAAGTTGGGGCCGACCTAGTTAATATAAAATACAAGTCGGAGTTGTCTATAATTAGAGGAGGTGTGTTCCTCATTTAACACACATTGCACTCACTTGTGAATAGTGCATAAGTGAGAGAGAGATCTTCTATGGAGGAGAAGGAGCTCATGGTTGTGGATTACATCTTTGTATTTGCTGGTCATCTATATTGAGGAAGCTTTGCTAGGTTTTCTTCTCCGCGAGGGTTTCCCAAGATAAATCTGTGTCTCTTGTATTTATGCTGTGCTTGTTGTTCTTTCAGTGATCCTGTATATGATATTATTGTGAAATGGAATTTAATGCTGATATTTTCTGTCTTATCATATTGAATCTTAATATGGTATCAGAGCTAACCTGAAGGAAGGAAATGTATGGCACATACGACACTTGCTTCACTTGTGACAATTTGAAGGTTAGGGTTTTGTATAGAAAAACCCGTTATCGTGGAACTTTCGCTATAAATAAATTTTGGAGAAGTTTCAGGATTTGAAACCTTTACAGGTCGTATATAACATCCCCATGTACCTTGTGTCCAAAGGACACCCTCCGATTCGTTGTACTTTGTGAGTTATGATCAATACAAGTTAGGGATTCTACCTCTTCCAGATCTCAGTTAGAATCAGGTGACCTAGGAAACAAGGTCATAACTTGGGCTAGGAAGATCCAAATGAAATTTCGTAGAACGTTACAGGTAGTGTACGGACTGTGCTATCTCAGGTAATGTTTTCAGAGGTTGAAGTTGAACCAGTGACACGTGGCACGCCGTACAAGTTTGCTCTCTTGTTTAATCCCATAAACAGGTCACGTTGCGACACTTGGAATAACTCTCTCTCAGAGAATCTAATTCAGGTCAGAACTCTGGGGTTGGAAAAAGGACAGGTCGGGCTACCATTGAAATAATTTTTAGACCTTGTGGATTCATAATTTTGGAGTTAAACCAGAAACAATCAGGTGCATATTTATGTCAAAACATATTTGGATTTTGAGCACCTTCATTCTTGAATCGTCACTGCTGTGGAAAATTAGGGTTTCGGAGAAAGTTGGAATTTTTGGAAGCGGATTCCATGGCTGAATGCTACTCATCAAATTCGAAATTTATAGACCAAGATCGATTTTTTTGGTTCGGTAGAAGACTGGGCTTGATCAAACCCCAGTTTGGGATTTTGATCGGAAAGGTGGAAAATTAGGGCTTCTGCAAAAGTTGGAATTTTTTAAGTCTGTGACCACGGCTGGAAGCTCCTTAAAAAAATAAGAGTTTAGAGCTTTAGATCGAACCTTTTGATTGGGCAGAAGGGTGGGATTCATCAAACCCTAGTTCGGGATCGTGTCCAGAAGATCTAGAAGTTTCAAAGGCAATTTTGAGGGGTCAAATTTTGGAGATTTCAAAATTGAAGTATGCTAGTTTGATCAGCTCAGCAAGGCACATCTTTCCAACCATTCAGAAGTTTGAAAGTCAAAGTTTGAATTTTTAGGGTTTCTCTGACAAACCCTAATTGAGCTCCATATCTAGTTTCAGGGGGAGATGAGGCTAAGGCCTTACATAAGAAGACTAAAAGCAATATCGACAGGTATGACTTAGAAGATACAGGTATGTTTTGAAATCTGATTCTTGATTAAGTTCATAATATGGTTGTCTTCATATTATTTAGGTTAGTACAATCTTGATTAATGTAAAAGTATGAATGCATGAGAATGATAGAAGACATTCTTTGATCAAGGTTATACCAGCATAGATCCAAATCCTAGGTTCTATCAAGCGCCGAGAGGGATCAAATCTCCCCAGGTGCAAACCTCTCCTTGAATAGCTCCATGAGTGCAATACCTGAGCCACCTAATCCTAAGCTCTAAAGTCTCTAGTTTAAGTCTCATATTTACTTTTTACTTTGTATTAAAAGTAAAAAGTAAAGTCTCTAGTTTAAGTCTCATATTTACTTTTTATTTTGTATTATTATTTTTTGTTTATGACCGACATAATATTTATCACCTAATCCTAAGCTCTAAAGTCTCTAGTTTAAGTCTCATATTTAATTTTTACTTTGTATTATTCTTTTTTGTTTATGGCCGACATAATAGTTATTACTTTTTACTTTGTATTATTCTTTTTTGTTTACTTTATATTATTTTGTTTATGGCCGACAATATCGACAAACACTCTACTTACAAGATCTCCCTCGTAGAAATGTTATTTATGGCCGAGAGTATCGACAAACACTCTACTTACAAGATCTCCCTCATACAAATGTTATTCATGGCCAACAATATCGACAAACACTCGACTTACAAGATATCCCTCATACAAATGTTATTTATGGCCAACAATATCGACAAACACTCGACTAACAAGATCTCCCTCATACTGGGCTGTAGAGCGCCTCTCGGCGCAATGATTGTACTAATGCACCTGTGGTGTTGTATGAGGATGATGTTGTCTGCTAACAAAAGATAGGTACATCAAGAAAGACAAATCAAGTTCTATGACCATGATGACATAAAGACAAAGACTTATCCATAGTCTTTAGAAGCTCTACTTACAAGGTATGTATGATTTATTTCGACTATGCTTAACTTATGAGGTATGTAGGTTACTATCACAAGGTCTCTAAATCATTGAAGAGACTAAAGATATTGTTTGGGTATGTTAGAAATAAATAAGCATGTATCTAATCCAGGTATGTCTTCCTATGTTAGAATCCTACTTTGTGATAGGATCTTAGATACCCATGTATTGAATGACCATGACCATACGTATTCAAGATTATTTAGAATTATAATGTTTTGATAATATTGAGATTATACTAATAAATGTATGTTTGTGTATGAGATCATGAGGATGACACTAGTGCACACTTGAGCATGCACAGTGGTACATAATGAATAGAAGTTCAAAAGACATATAGAAGATCAAGCGGGAGGCAACCACACAAACATAAAAGATAAGTATTTGAGTTGTTATTTGAATCTCTGAAATAGTAAATGATATTGCTTGTAATGGTTGTATGCATATTTTTATTTCTAGAATATATCATGATGAGTGTAAACACTCATATAGAATTGAACAATATACTACTAATATGCATATGATTGATAAGCTGGACAAACATTCCATTGTTGATTGTCTAGAATGAAACCTCTTTGTTGACATGCTGAGAGCTGTGCATGCTCTCAATAGTATGTTCTGGTAGAGATGGGAGGCATCTAGATAGCCACTTTATGCATACAGGATATGGAAAAGTGTTGTGCCAAAGTATTGGTCAAGATTGTTGCATAACTATGAAAATCATATTTGTATGCATAATAGGTTATCATGTCAACATTATTTGATGATTATGAAGTATTACTAATCATGTACTTAATTTTGATTTGTAGGAAATATCATGAAGAATGATGAACACTGAACAAGTGATGGATGTTCAACAATAAGACTTACAAATAAGACATACTATAGCAAGCTCGTGGCTAAAAGATTCTCTTAGAAAGAGAAAGAGGATCATGAGGAGATGTTTGCTCCAAGTAAGACCATTCTCTTAATGGTGTAATTGAAGAAGAAGTGTGAATCGAGAAAACTCCCAGGATTCAATTGAAGAAAGCCATGTATGGGTACCCAGGATCGATAGTCATTTGATGAGCTTAATGATCACCATGGGTGATGCGGACTTCAACCTTTGCTACAAGGTTGAAGATGGTTTCTATATACATATGACATTCTTCTCTTAGATGGATACAAGAAGGAACTCACCACAAGAGTTCGAATGATATTGAGGCTCATATCAGTAGACCCATCTGACGAGAGATGGAACGGATAGATATGCAGAAGATCACTCAATGCAGAGTGTGAATGATGTTCAGTCACAGAGGGAGAATTGACAGCTTCTTGACAAATCTTGGGCTTTACCAGAAGTAAACCTGATCCTAACCTTTACCTTAAGGTTATGGATGTTGAACCTGTCATACTATTATTATATGAGGATGATCTCTTTCTGAAAGGGAATGAAAAACAAATCATGGAAAGCAAGAAGAAGATGGCTACAGAATTTGAGATGAAAGATCTCAGATTGATGCATTACTTCCTAGGTCTGGAAGTATGGAAAGGCTCAAAAGGAATCTTTCTCAACCTAGGAAAGTATGCTGTGGAAATCTTGAGAATATTTGATATGTTGGAATGTACAACCATGGCCACTCTCATGGGTTCCGACTTGAAGCTGTTAGCTGATGACTCATCAGAGTTAGTGGATGTGACTCTATATAGACAGATTATTGGGTCATTGATGTATTTGACAAATACTAGACCAGACATATGCTTTGCTGTGAATACCTTGAGTCAGTATCTAGTGGAACCTAGAAGAGTTCACTTAATAGATGCAAAGCATGTGATGAGGTATCTAAAGGGTATGATAGATTTTGGTCTATATTATCTTGGAGATCATGACTTCAGATTACATGGCTAATCAGATGCTGATTGGGTAGGAAGTGTCTCAGACAGGAAGAGTACATCGGGTGGATGTTATTGTCTTGGATCTGCCATGATCTCGTGGTTTAGCAGGAAGCAGTCTAGTGTGGCTCTCGGCACAACCAAAGCAGAATATATAGTTGCTTTCTCTGCTAATTACGAAACGATATGGCTTCAGAAGTTATTATCTGGTTTATTTGACTTAGAGATGGAACCCACTGAGATCCATGGGGTGCTTGTTCAACAACTATTGTGGAAATTGAATGTCCCTCTTGTCGTGGATTAATAGGATGAACCGTGGTATCCTCTACAATTGGATTTGTATTAGTTTCGAAAGAAAGCCTCCAATTCATCATGTGTATTCTTTTATTTTCTTTCTCTTCTTCAATGACTTCTTGAGGTCTCTCCTTCCTTGCTGATTTTCTTCCTCAGTTACGTGGATTCCCCATCACCACAATGATCAATTCAATATAGTTTGTTTTTGTTGCTCCTCAATTACAAGCTTTCAAACCTTTAGTGCTTTCTAGAACTATAGATCCTTCAAGGTGCTTCAATCTTTCTTCTCAAATGTTCATCTTTCCCATCAAAACAATTATGAATGAGAAAATTTACATTTGGTGCTCTTCAATAATAAGTAAATGAAAGTTAAATCATAAATTGTTTGGGCTCTTTGATTCTCTTGTACAATTGTGTATATCCACCATCACCATGAAATGGTCTTCAAGCTTGATATCTTATTTTGTGTGCTCCTCAAATATAGGCAAAATGAATCTTTCAAAGACCTTATCTTTGGTGTTATTCAATTGGAGATTCTTCAAGCTTGATGATTCTCTTCTTCAAATATGGCCATATAACCCAACACCACACTAAGCAACTATGAAAGATGTCCTCAATGCTGCACATACATAACAAAAATAATGATGGAGATGGTGTAGAGTGTGAGTATTTCCAATAGCGGGCTTGTGCTGTTCGAAAAAATCGCGGGATTTGTTGTTTTCACTTAGACAAAGTTAAGTTGCTCTTGGACAGGGATAGTCCATTATTTATAGAGTTACAAAACGCACATGCGTTATGTAAAGATAAAATGTGCACGTGATATGAAGAATCAAAACACGTACGTGATATGGTTAAGCAAAATAAATAGGTTAGGTGCACGGCTAGGGAAACGAATAAAATAAAAAGAAATCACATGTTTTGTATGGTTACATACAAAATAAATGTTTTTAGTGTGGGACAAATGTTTTGTATGGCTTACTACCCCCCTAGATCTTCCCAATAATCCCTAGATACCCCCTATCTCTTTCTAAACATCTGTCCTTCATTCTCACTACATCCCTCCCTACATGTTTCTTTCATGTTTCTTTCTCTCCCTTACTCCAGCCATGTCCCTACTAGCCCACTCTCCATCTCTCCACCTTCTCTTTATCTTCATCATTATCCCTCCCTAATGACAGTGAAGATGATCATGGTGTAGATGAAGATGATACAGATGATGATGTTGATGAAGATGATGGTGATGACGATGAAGATGTTGAATATGATGATGAGGGTGATGAGGATGATGATGATGGTGATGAAGAAGATGCCAATGATGGAGATGTTGATGGGGAAGGGGGAGTTGTCAATGAGGATGAAGAGGAGGATATAAGATGATGATGATGATGATGATGATGATGATGATGATGATGGTGGAGATGTTGATGGTGATGAAGTTGTTGTTGATGATGAAGAAGATGATGATGATGGAGATGTTGATCTGATGATGATGAAGATGATGATGATGCTGCTGATGATGAAGATGTTGATGATGATGGTGATGAAGACGATGATGATGACATGATGATGATGACGATAATTTTGATGATGATGGTGATGAGGATGATGATGATGGTGATGAGGAAGATGACAATGATGGAGATGTTGATGGGGAAGGGGGAGTTGTCAATGATGATGAAGAGGAGGATATAAGATGATGATGATGATGATGATGATGGTGGTGGAGATGTTGATGGTGATGAAGTTGTTGTTGATGATTATGATGATGAAGAAGATGATGATGATGATGGAGATGTTGATCTGATGATGATGAAGATGATGATGATGGTGATGATGATGAAGATGTTGATGATGATGATGATGGTGATGAAGACGACGACGATGATGATGATGATGATGATGATAATTTTGATGATGATGGTGATGATGATGATGATGATGATGGTGATGATGATGGAGATGTTGGTGATGATGATGAAGATGATGATGATGATGGAGATGTTGATGAGAAACCTAGAGATGCCAATGATGATGAAGATGTTGTTGATGATGATGATGGTGATGACGATGATGTTGAAGATGGTGATGGTGATGAAGATGGTGATGATGATGGTGATGACGCTGTTGATGATGATGGTGATGGTGATGTTCAAATGATGATGATGATGATGAAGATGTTGATGATGATGGTGATGGTGATGCTGAGACGATGACGATGATGATGAAGAAGATGATGGTGACATGATGGAGATGTTGATTTGATGAGGAAGATGATGATGATGATGGTGATGATAATGAAGATGTTGATGATGATGATGATGGTGATGAAGATAATGATGACGATGATGATGATGATGATGATGATGAAGATGATGACGATGATGATAATGGAGATGTTGATGAGGAAGGGAGAGATGATAATGATGATGAAGATGTTTATGGTGATGATGATGGTGATGATTAAGATGTTGATGATGATGGTGATGGTGATGAAGATGATGATGAAGATGATGAGGATGAACAAGATGATGATGATGGAGATGTTGATGAGGAACCTAGAGATGACAATGATGATGAAGATGTTGATGACGATGATGATGATGATGATGGTGATGATGATGAAAACGTTGATGATGATGGTGATGGTGATGAAGATGATGATGAGGAGGGTATCCACCTTATGTATATATTCACAACTATCCAAGTCCCTATAAAACTCTCTCCCTTTGTTCGCCCTTAATCACTAACCCTATGTGCCTTTATCCCTCCCCCCTTCCCTCTCTATCTCACCTTGTATCCCTCCCTCCCTATCTCTTTCTCTAGATTTGTCCCTGGATATGTTCCTCACTCCCTTTACCTCACTCCCTCTATGTCGCTTTCTCTCCCTTACACCATCTTCGTCCCTGCCACCCCACTGATTCGTCCTTCCCTATCACACACACACACACAACCTCCCACTTTCTTTGTCGCTCACACCTCCCTCTAGTATCTCTCTCCCCAACCATCAATCTCTCTCTCTCTCTCTCAAACAAACACACACACACACATTATGTCCCTTTCCATTCTCAAACCCATTCCCCCTCCATCCATATCTATCTCCACCTTTCTCCCTCCATCCCTCACCATACCTTCTCTCCCTCCCTCTCTCATCACCTCTCTCTCTCTCTCTCTCACCTTCTATCCCTCCCTCATGTTATCTTTCCCTCAACATATCCCGATATCTCCATCACTCCCTCTCTCTCTCTCACTTTATGTCCTTTCCCCTTCCCCTCTCTCTCTCTTTCTCTCTCGCCACCACTCCCTGCATGTCTCCCACCAACACTTTTTGCCCCTCCCTTCCTATCTCTTTATTTTGTTCTATCCCCATCTATCTCTCACTCCCTCTAAATCCATTCCTCCCCATTGTCCCTCTCCCTCCCTCGCTCTATGCCTCTCCCCCCCTTGTATTCTTTATTTCTCTCTCACACCCCCCCTTGCCTCCATCCATTCCCCCTTGTCACTCAAGTCTCACTTTCAACTTCTAACCCTAGACCTCTTCAGAACCTCTTCTACTTTTAATAGTGCTCTTAAGCTCCACTTCTCTTCACCCCATGTAGCCCATCATGTTCTCATTCCCTTCATCTCTCCCCACTCAAGCTTCCAACATCCTTCTAAGCCCTTGACCCTTTCCCGTCCCTATTAAATATTAACCATAGATTCCCTTGACCCTTCTCCACCCCTTCTCAAATAGTAACCAAAAATTCCCTTGAGTCTTCCACAAGTATTAAACATATATTTTATGATTTACATAATGCGAGCGCGTTTTTGCACTACATAACGCGTACGTGTTAGGCAGTTATATAACGTGTGCACGCTATGTAGTTATATAACACACGCGCGTTCTTGAATTCTAAAAGCGCGACAATATTTTTGAATTTAAACAGAACGCGCTCGTGTTTTGTAGAGCCTAAACCAAGCCGACTCACTTGCTCGCATGTCAACAATAATTCTATGTGTATGCTTTGGAGTTTGCTTCGGTAATTCTAAACCTGTGCTATGTTAAAGATAAACCAAAGCTAATTGGGTATTTCTTCCAGTTTCTGGAGAAGCCTGTGCTTAGCCACTCATTACAGTATGCTACACACAGTCATTTTTGATGAAATCTTAGACAAATAGAATTTTTTCTATAGATTCCAAATATGTAACTTTTTTTTGAAATATTAATTTTTTCTATTTTCTTTCAATTTCTTTTGTGTCCTACCCCCTTAAATCGTGAAACACACTGTTAGTGTTTCTTCCATAACTTTTTCAATTCTCGATCATTTCAAAAAAAAAAATTGTATGGTGCACAAGAGGACACTAACCTCCACGTTCTATGAAAAACCCATTTCAATATTTTTGCATTAAGACCTTCAAAGGCTGCACCCACAAAAGACGTACTATTTTCTAGGTTTGATCACTTAGACAATTATAAAAAAATTATAAAATTACTAATTTAATTTTCGAAAAATAATGGCGCACAGTGCTATGTGTTCTCTACATGCATGCCGATTTTTGTAGCTTGATTCCATCATTTAGGCCCTCAAAGGCTTCACCCACAAAAACATATACCTTATCATTTGCGTGAAAAATAAAAAGTGTCTTTTAGGAAAAATGAAACTTGACATAGCTATGCAAATTTTCAATACATAAAAGTTATATATTCGGAAACGTGATTCAATTTCCTACATTTAATATTTTTTACTCAATGCAAGATATTTTGCGTAAGTATCTCAAAAAATCCAAGTAAGTTGAGGGATGCCTGATTTTTCAGTTTTCTATTGCATCTAATGCACCAAAAGTGACCCTCATTAGCTTGCATTGACCCTAACATAAGTGTCATCATGCAATAACACTTAGTTAACTATATCTTCTTTGTTGTCACTTAGATAACTCTCTTAATTGATTATTTCTTGTTAATATCATTGTAGTGATCAATTCGAGTACTCATTTGATTTAATGACTGAAGTTTAACAATTTGAATTTCTCTCAGTTAATTCTTTTGTGCAATTCAAAATCTCTCATTTCTTATCACATCTCACATTTATCTCTTATCTTATATGCATGGTCCACATGTTCCAGCGTAGTTATCATATCAAATATAATAAGGATATTTTCCAATGATGTGATCATATTGTTCTATTATCATTTCAAGTGGTTATATGCTAAAATAATTAACTTTAGAGGTGGTTAGTCTATAGAGGAGACTTAATAGCTCAACCATGATTAGTAGTACATCACACACCAAACATGCTACGACATGCAAAGCATCACCTCAACCTTGTCTTGATAGACAAGACCTTAGCCTTCACTAGCAAGGTTGTACAACATCATCACTTTAACATACAAAGCATTTGCCTCAACACATGAAGCTTAACCATTCTTGAGTCCAAGTGAAGATTCTTCTTCAACTTTCTTGAGTCCAACTCAATCTCCTATAAGGAACCACATAGACAAATGACTCTCAATCTTGACATACAATATTGACCTGGAGAATGAGGCATAAACATTGTAAGTTATTTAGTGCAGAATAATTGTGAATGAACTACTTATGCTATTTTTTACCTCTTTGAATTCATTCAAAGAAGTGAGTTATTATTCTAGATGTAGGAGTAAAAATTTGCTTATTTCATATTGTTTCTTATGCACTAACTTCTATCATAAGTCTTTAAGTTATTTTGAATTAGGTATAGTAAAGAGCCTTATACCATTTATGGCCTGGACATTCACATCGGAATAACTCAAATTCAAACTCTAATTAACAGAAATAAAAATATATGCAAAGGAAATACAAATGCCATAGCAGAAGATAGTTGTTCAGCAAGGCTTTCAGTGTGAGAAAGCCCCACAAGCCATGCATCGTAAAAAGAACACATTTTAAATGGTAAATTTTAAAGAAGACTCATAATCCACCTCGAAGAAGGAAGAAGGTTCTTTAACACTTTATAAACTAAATGTGTAAATAAAATTGCAAAGAGAGAGCTTTTACTGAGGCGAAGAGTATACCCATAGGCAAGAATGCATGCATGTAGAACAATCATAATGATAATAGTCATTGGAATAATTTACATAAATGGACAAGCCTGTATAGGATTACAATTTATATGAAACCCTTGAATCATACATTTTAACAAAATAACTACGAACAAAATTCATTGGCAAACATTATACACAGGTAAAAGAAAACACAAACGATAGTAATGGCATATGGTCGTATCAATTTTATTCTGCATATGAAATCTCGACGATAACAAGCTTACGATGAAGAGCATATTAAGAACATAATAACATGAGCATCATAACATAATAGGGTTGCAAAACCCCAACTCATACCAAAGACAAAACAACGATCAAATATTTTGTCTCCCAGCTAAATCATTTAAAAACAATAGAAGGTTTGATGAGCCATAATAAATAGAGAAAGCATCAGAATCGACGAGAGGGCACCAAAATCATGTGCCAATATTTTGGAATGGAACCTGAAGTACCTGTTAAAGGTAGTGACCCTGGTCGCATATTGATCAATCACACCTTATATTTTTTAACAGTCATTTATTTTTGCCTAATATTTTGTAGATTTCTATACAAATTCAAATTATAATCAATAGATAGAAATTTACATTTAAGCTAAACCACCATTCCATCCAAGTTCTAATTTTGACTTTGCCTTTCTTCTACCTTTAAGATGTGCACGCTCAATCTTGACATACAAGATTGACATGGAGAATGAGAAATAAACATTGTAAGTTATTTAGTGCAGAATAATTGTGAATGAACTACTTATGCTATTTTTTACATCTTTGAATTCATTCAAAGAGGTGAGTTATTATTCTAGATGTAGGAATAAAAATTTGCTTATTTCATATTGTTTCCTATACTCTAACTTTTATCATAGGTCTTTAATTTATTTTGAATTAGGTACAGTAAAGAGCCATATACCATTTATGGCCTGGACATTCAAATCCGAATAACTCAAATCCAAACTCTAATTAACAGAAATAAAATTATATGCAAAGGAAATACAAATGCCATAGCAGAAGATAATTGTTGACCTGAAGTACCTATTAAAGGTAGTGACCCTGGTCGCATATCCATCAATCACACCTTATATTTTTTAACAGTCATTTATTTTTACCTAATATTTTCTAATATTTTGTAGATAGAAGTTCAAATTATAATCAATAGATAGAAATTTACATTTAAGCTAAACCACCATTCTATTCCAAGTTTTGATTTTTACTTTGCCTTTCTTCTACCTTTTAAGATGTGCAGCATCCCACCATTAGGATGCATCTCCTTTCTATTAGAATAATAATGGAGAAATACTTATGTTAGTATATTGTTATGTTGTTTGTGTATGTGTAGTTCCAGATCCACTATTGTAGGAGTCTGTTGAAGGCTCTCTAAGCCTATATATCTGTAACTATTACCTATGAATATTTAAGCTGTGTTGAGCGTTAGTCTCACCTTCAGTCTATGTTGCTGTGAATGCTTTGTTGCCTTTTGTGTAACTTAATTTGGTATCAGAGTTGAGGTTGGAGGAACTCACCCAGCGGCCTGTGTGTGGAGGAGAAGCAGATTGTGAGGTTGAGATCACACTCTGCAAGTCATGATCCATCGCTGAGAAAATTTGTGAAGTTGAGCTGAAATTGAAGCTATTTGCTGGAGATCGTTGCTTTGTTGAGAAAATTTTTCTGAAAAGGAGAGAACACTGTCGAGGGAGATCTGAAAAGGAGTGTTGTCACAGATAATATTTTTTTGCAGCTATTGTATTGAGCCGTACTATGAAAGTGTGAAAGCCGTGAGGACTCAACTCAGCCGTGAGGACTCAAATCGTTTCCAATTGCTAGCGTGGGAGCTCAGATCCTCCTTGAAGGGATCCGCCATTATGTGAAGAGGCTGAATGGCCTGATGTGCGAGCCACTGTTGAAAGTATCTAGTCGTAGGTTGAAGAAGGATCTGTCCTTCTTGGGTTGCATGTGAATCAGTTGAGGAGTTCGTTGATCGTGGGAGAGAAGCCCATTCATCAAACGTTGCCCAATCATATCGCCGTTTGGGAAAAGAAAACAATACCCAGCTGCTGCGTAAGAGGATTGCTAGGGTAAAGATCTCTGTTGGGGGAAGATCTATCCACATATTTGATTGCACTCCATCTTTGTTGAGTCAGAGTGCGTCGAGTCTGCCCAATCACTTCCAAAGGAAAGACGACCAGTGGGAGAAATCGCTCAGAGTGCAGAAGGTTGAGCTGCAAGATGGCGGAAGAGGCGCGGTACCCCTGCAATACCGCGGGCCACAACTCTGCTAGGGCGCGGTACTACTGCGTGAGTGTTGGCCATCAGGGTGTGTTACTGCCGAGCAAAGCTTAAAACTGATATTGAACATGGACTTCTTCATGAGACTTGCTTTTGAAAGCATCTTTGAAGACGAAGAGGAAGATGATTACTTCAGCCAAGTTCCTGTAAATGATGAAGGAGACAAAGAGATCTCGCTGGAATCAGATCCACCTTTTCATGAAGATTCATTTGCAGATGAAGAAGGAGATGAGGAGATTTCGTTGGAGCAAGAGCAGGTTATTGAAGATATGGAGAACGTAAATGCATTTGATGAGATGCTCATCAATTCAGTTCCATTGGTCTCTGCTATTACATTAGCTGAAGTGCCATATTTCCAGAATGTAACGAGTAGTGCATCTACTAATATCACTGTTGGAATTTGCAAGCTTAATGGTCAATCGACCTTTGATGAAAAGGTTTGGGATAATGAGTTTGGACACATACTTTTCGATTCTAGTGTGAATGATCCACCTATCAGAAAATTAGCCAGCATAAGTGATAGAATGCCTCATGGAAGAATTTTTGCCAGCATTCATTTGCCTACTGTTGGTGTGGACAATTCAATTGAAATTATTAAGAAGATTCCTCCTGAGCGATGTTTGTAGATCAATCTCGTTGCTTCTAATGACAACGCATTACTCTCAATTGAGAATAGTTTCCTGTCATGGTTATCTGCACGATTCAGAGAAGGCACTGCATGATTCAGAAGGGGAGCTACAAATCATGCAATCATATTTGATGAAAGTCTATTTCTCCATTAAGGGGGAATGTTAGAATAATAATGGAGAAATACTTATGTTAGTATATTGTTATGTTGTTTGTGTACGTGTAGTTCCAGATCCACTATTGTAGGAGTCTGTTGAAGGCTCTCTAAGCCTATATATCTGTAACTATTACCTATGAATAATTAAGCTGTGTTGAGCGTTAGTCTCACCTTCAGTCTATGCTGCTGTGAATGCTTTGTTGCCTTCTGTGTAAATTAATTCTTTCAACCTCATGTAGTCTATTTTCACACTCTTAGGGTCCTCAATCTAATTCAGGTCAAAGAATGTATCATTGTCTCTAACCCAATAAGTTAACTTTTTTGGGTTTAAACTTCTGAAGTAGGTGTTTAGATGTCTCCATCTTTTGATTTCCTCTCAAATGTATTAAGGCCTTAATAATCATATCTTTTGATTCTTCAACTACCTAATCTTCTTCCATTGGGAGCTCATCTTGCAATTCCTCATCACCCATATCATGAACTTCAACTACAACTCTTCTATGAGTTGTTCCTATGGCTTCAAATATTGCATGGATAGTTTTGATCCCTAAGCCACATCATCTAAAAGCCTCCATGATTCCTTCTACCTCTCCATTGCACATCTAAGCCTCTTGTATTAGCAGTAATGTAATATTGCTTCTACACAAAATTCTTTCCTCCATTACTATCCAGGAAAACTCTTTAACTTGAAATCCATTTTGTTTTCCAAGACCAATTATACCCAACACTCTAGTTAATCTAGAATAGTCCTATATAATAAAACACCCCTTTAGTGCAACTTTATAGTGGTAAAATTTAAAGCACCCAAAGGCTACAAACTCAAGTACACAACCAACCTTAAAACATGTCAAAAATACAGACACAAGTAAAATAATTCAGATCTCAAATTCATATTTATATTAAATTTCATAAAATTTCAAATTATGGTATGTAGACCTCAAAACCTCCATGCATCAAAAAAGATTATAAAAACCCTCCAGACACAAGATTTTAGAAACACTATCTCTTACACACAATTTTACAAATACTAGAATTACATTAAAATAAAACTAAAACTTCTACTTCTTGGCTATCCCTTCACCTCTGGTTATGTTAGTTATTCCTTTGTTCTTTTATTTTCTACTCATTGCTGTAAAAAGAAAACTCTTTCACTTGCCAAACTTTCATTTTTATCTGTCTTTTCATTTAAAACTCAGTCTTCTTATTTTCCTTTAACAATCCTCTAAAACATCTTAGGCTTTACTAATCTTCTGCTTCGATTCTTCAAATTATTTCTGCTGATTCTTACCCCACCGAAAAATATTACCACAGGTTGTCACGGCATGAAGTGGTGCGCCCACAACTGAAGCGCTATAAAGTTTCTCATATTTTTGGTATCTTTCTAAAAACTTATAACTTGAATTCAATCTGTAAGAAGGTTTCATTTCAAGACGACCTCTATCTTTGAAGGGTCAATCTTCAATTCACCTCCACCAATTACATGCCCCAAGTACATCAGTAATTTCCTAATAAGCTCAACTCAATGCCCTCCTTCTATTAACATCATTAACAATCCTCTATATCATCTTCCAAACTCAATGCCCTCCTTCTATTAACATCATTAACAATCCTCTATATCATCTTCCAAACTCAATGCCCTCCTTCTATTAACTTCATGATGGTCCCTTCTTCACGTCCATGTTCGCCCTTCTCCTGTCCACGGAGACCCTTTTATTTTCTCTTCCCTCCATTCACATGCTTCGGCCCGTTCATTATTTATTTTGGAGGTAAATTAATGGTTAATTAAGAAGAGGTTAGGTTCCATCCAAAAGATGGCAAAAACAAATAAAACGAAACCATAGATATGCCCCTCAAAAAATTTAGATCTATAGGCAGCTGGCAAATTAATTTGAACATGCACTCTATGAAAACTTACCCTGGCAAAATTTACAGCGACTCGACCTAAGGATTGAGGTTCAGTCACAAATAGAATACAAGAGAATTCCGAAAATATGAAAACTTACCCTGGCAAAATTTACAGCGACTCGACCTAAGGATTGAGGTTCAGTCACAAATAGAATACAAGAGAATTCCGAAAATTTTGTGGAACACTGGATGTGATGGAGATCGATGGATGAAATTCCCTAGGAGCAGCCTTGCATGAGCCAGATCCAAATGGAGGGATAACAATAATCTCTTCAGTCTCTCTCCTCCAAGTGAACAACGCATGCAATAAGAATTGTTCATGCAGGTGGAATCAATAGATGTGGTGAGTTCAATTTTTACTTCCAACAGTTGTGGGTGGAGAGATACCAGTGCTAATCGTTCCTAAATGAGGACCAATTTTTGGTGAGCTTGTAATGGTTGTTCAGTTACCTATATTTTTAACTTGCAAAATATTTTTAACTTGCACAACTAAAATTAGTTGGGACATGTTAGCTAAGCATTTTCATGAAGCAAAAATAGTTTATATTCATTAGCAAACACCTGGTTTATCATATTAATTATATGATATCATTTATAACATTGTTTCATTTTCTATCACCTTTTAATTAAGAAGGACATTCCAAACACAATCAGTTTAAATTGGGAGGAAATGGTATAGCTCCTACGAGAACTTGTCTAAGTGAAAGATATTAATAAGTAATTAAATTTTAATATTAAATAAACAAAATGGAATGATATGGTTAAAAGTAACCATCTCCATTTGAATCTCATTTATGGCTTTCCCTTTACCTTTATAGTTGAAACTTAGATTTAATATATATTAACCAAATTAAGTGGATAAATTTAGGAAAGAAGGAAAAGTATATATATGTTAAAGCTTTTCCCTCATTAATGACTTTCATCCCATGAATCAACTTTATCTTAGAACTTACTTGGATATCTAAAAGTAAAAAATAAAATATTTGCTATAATATTAATATTCTTAACTTGTTAACTATGATTATTTATGAAATTTTTTTTTTTAAATTAAACATAGAAATAAAAATTTAAAGAAAGTTAAAAACAATTTTTTTCCTTCTTAAATTTGTTAAGCAAAATATAAAGTCACTAAAAGTTAATAACTATTATCGTCATGATATCAAAATACTTCTTATTATTTATTTTCAAATCATATATCACTAAACATTTTAAATAATTTTAAAATACAATTTATATATGAGAAAAGAAGAAGAGGATCTGCTTTTGTGAAGCAAGATTTAAAATATATGTAATCAACCAATAAACACAAAATATACATGTAGTACAAAGTTTAATAGAAGTAACTCATAGTGGTAAAGTTCTATAAATTGAAATACAGTTTTAGCTTTGCAAATTTCTCCCAAGGGCCTGATTAAATAATTTTAAAATACAATTTATATTGTTTAGCCATAACACAAAGTACTGTAAAGCAAGATTTAAAATATATGTAATCAACCAACAAATACAAAATATACATGCAGTACAAAGTTTATGCAGTACAAAGTTTAATAGAAGTAACTCATAGTGGTAAAGTTCTATAAATTGAAATACAGTTTTAGCTTTGCAAATTTCTCCCAAAGGCCTGATTTAGAGGTCTGAAATCTCTAGAGAGTCCATTGAACAATGCAGTTTTCCTCCAGCTTGATAAAGATTATCTGGGTATGATCAATAAACAGCTTAGTATACACCTTAATATAAACAATGTTACAATCTAAACATTTAAAAATGTAAACAAAATTTGCACTATTTAAAATATAAACTCTTATCCCTGTAATTTAAACTACTTCAATTCTCCTTATTCCATACTTTTGCAAATTGTTATAAATTAACTGAAATACTTTAAAATATTAACACTTATCCCTCTAATTTAAACTACTTCAATTGTCCCTATTCCATACTTTTGCAAATTGTTATAAATTAACTAAAATACTGTTTGCACATTGCAAAATACATACATTCTGTACCTATCTTAATGCCCAGTTCTTTATTTGTTTCCTTTGGTAAGATTTCTCACATTATAAGCTGCTTCAACTGTCCCAAAATTCTATACCTTCCCCAACCTACACGTGCAAAATACAGGTAAACAAAAAAGTCTTACAATATGCAAAACAAAAAAGTTGACAAAATGCAAAAGAAATATAATAGCAAAAACTAACATGAAAATTCAAATCTCACATGAAGATTCAAACCTAATATGTAAAAAATCACATGAAGATTCAAACCTAATATGTAAAAAATCGATAGTAAGCAAAAGACTGAATCAGTCACCTTGTTTATCCTATGTATTCACATTCAGCCATCTTACAGATTAAAAGAGACAGTGTGATACTAGCAAACTATTAGTTTTCGGTCATATCGCCTACCTTTATGGATTGTGATCCTTCGTGCTCGCCATGAGTCCCTTACATTTGATTCCCACCCTGGTTCTGGTACTGGTTCAAGTAATCACTATTCCCAAATCCATTATTTGCTGCAATCTCAGCCTCGTATTGCTCCCACTCATGAATACTCTCAATTAACTCATCACGTGCCAAAGTCCACCATGGTTTCTCAGCCTCGTATTGCTCCCACTCATGAATATTCTCAATTAACTCATCACGTGCCAAAATCCCACCCTGGTCCAGTCAATTAATTCATCCGCTGCCGCAATTCCTTGGTTGATGCGTTCTGGATTCACTGAAGGATTCACTGAAGCGTCAATAAAATCTTGATCAAAAGATTGATTACCATGATTCTTCTGGAATGTGTCTCCTGTGGGAGTATTGTTGCTCATCTGTGCCAAAACCCCACCCTGGTTCCAGTCACTTAATTCATCCTGTGCCGCAATTCTTTGGTTGATGCGTTCTGGATTCATTGAAGCGTCAATAAAATCTTGATCAAAAGATTGATTGCCATGATTCTTCTCGGATCTCTCTCCTGTGGGAGTATTGTTGCTCATCTGTGCCAAAACCCTACCCTGGTTCCAGACAATTAATTCATCCTGTGCCGCATTTCCTTGGTTGATGCGTTCTGGATTCATTGAAGTCTCAATAAAATCTTGATTACCATGATTCTTCTCGAATGTCTCTCCCGTGGGAGTATTGTTGCTCATCTGCAATTGTATGTCAATTGGCATGCTTTCCAAGTATTCGTTTGGAAATCCTTGAGCACATCCCACGTCAACACGATTGAAATTGCTTTGATTTAAACCTTGGGCAGGAGTTGTCTCGCTTTGATTGCGGTTTATTAACCCGGCCAGCTCCATTCTTATCCGCTTAAAGTTGCTGTTGAGACTAGCACGGCCTACATTGCTGTCTAGATACTGGTTCGCCGCTTGGCCTCTTTGGAGACAGCTAATGTTGCCGCTAAATTGATTCCCGTGCAGGTTTTCTTCCCCTATTCCGACACCATGAAACTGATGGCCTATAGCATTCCAGTCTGGCCGTATGGTTTCTGCTGGAGGAGGACGCGGTTGCATGATTTGATCATATGTAGTAGGGACACTATAGTTTCCTGCAGAACGAGTGACTGAAGGTCGATGTAGAAAACTGTCAGTTACCACGGGCTGATGTTTCAAAGAAGATACTGGGTCTGATGCTTCACATAGATCTTGGAAAGTGGGTTTCTGAAATTTCTGCGGTGGAAACTGAGCAGGGATGTTGGGTGAAAACTTAGCAGGGATGTCCATGGCAGATGAGAATGTGGGTGGAGCTGGAAACTGATCGCCTGTAGCGTTCCAGTCTGGCCGTATGTTTTCTGCCAGGGGAGGACGCGGTGGCATCATTCGATCATATGTAGTAGGGACACTGTAGTTTCCTGCAGACGGACCGAATGAAGGTCGATGTAGAAGCTGCTCCCTTATCACGGGCTGCTGCTTAGAAGAAGATCCGGGATCTTTGGGATCACCTAAATGCTGGAAAGTGGGTTGCTGAAATTGCTGGGGTGGAAACTGAGCAGGGATGTCCATGGTGGATGATAATGTGGGTGGAAATCCATTCTTTTGTGCAGTAACGATCGGCTGCTTCAATAACCATTCTATAGCTTTGGAGCTATCTTCTAACCTTAATGATTTGTTTAGCTCTAACATAGGCTTCGTGGCCGTTGATATCAGCCAATCCAATGTCTCCCCACCATTGTTAAAGCCTAGCTCTCTAGTAAGCTCTACTAAACGGTCAGTTTTCTTTGGCACTGACCAATTTAGGGTTTCTTCGCCAGTCTGGAAGCCCAGTTCTTGTGTTAGACCTACTAGACGCTTTCCCATTGGCACTAACCAATTAATGGTTTGTCCACCCTTGTCATGGCCCAGGTCTTTTGTCAGTTCAACCAAACCCTCCATTTCAGACGGTAATATCCAGTCAGCCGCGAGATTTCAAGTCCAAACATGTGCTAAGCTCATATAACTGATTTTTAGAGGCACTTGTCAACTTCAGTCTCCGTGATTTTTGTTTGCATGGTTGCTCCTGCAGGTCACCTGGATACCCCTTATCATCGGCTTTTGATTTGGTGCTCAGCGTGGTTCCTTTTGATTTGGTGCTCAGCTCGGCATTTGATTTAGTTGTCTGGTTGGTCATTTTTCCGGAGAAGCTTGGAGAGCTACTCTCCGACATTTTTGTTGCATCGCTGTCCATAACGACCTGGAGGAGATTGGAAGGCAACACTCCAATATC
The DNA here is from genome assembly GCA_027924585.1 of Larix kaempferi. Taxonomy (NCBI): domain Eukaryota; kingdom Viridiplantae; phylum Streptophyta; class Pinopsida; order Pinales; family Pinaceae; genus Larix; species Larix kaempferi. The sequence goes on along the minus strand of BSBM01000094.1, from coordinate 22,803,073 downwards.
TATCTAATTCTGAATTCTCCCCAGCACAAGATATTTATCTAATTCTGAATTCTCTCCAGCACAAGATAGGTTATACCCCAACGCAAAACCTGCAGAAGGACGCCCAGTTCTTAATTCTCTGCAGCAGTGATATCTTCCAAAAACACCTAAAAAGAAAGTACAAGATTTTGGTATCTTCCGAACACCACAAAAAAACGAAAGTACAAGATTCTATAATGGAAAAATAATAACTGCTATTAGCGTCTTCAAAAACCCCTAGAGTTTGAGATGGTTAAAGTAATTAAAAAAATATTATTAATTACACTTTAGCGGACACATTTGGAACACGCTATACCCTCTATGGGTTCGTATTATTTGAGAAACTCTAATTCTTTTTATATGTACAATTAAAATAGGTGATTTAATGGATTTTTATTTTAAAAATAATAAAAAAAATTAATAGGTCAAGTTAATTGAGTTAAAGTGGTGGTTTCGTGAGTAGGATGACCTGGGTTCAATTCCTCTTAGAGGTGAGTTAGTTGGGAGGAGATACCCAAAATCCAACTAGTTGAGGGTTTGTGTGGCCTAGGCCGGTGCCATACCCATGCGATTTTCACGGCTTAGATGCCCATGGGTCATGATTTCTTACACCAAAAGGTGGCCTGCACAAGTAAAAAAGATTCTTGCAAACAAACAAAAAATAATATTATTATTATTTTATTAAAAAAAATTGTTTAAATTTTTATAAAACAATAAAAAAGATTAAAATAATTATTATAAAGTGTATTTATTTCTTAAAGGAATGGGTATTTAGCTATTCAAGGTTTAAACACCCTATGTCACAAAGAGTGCATCCTAACCACCAAGACTAAGACCACAAAAAAACCTCTCAAAACCATAAATAAGACCCTATAATGTATATATACTCCTCTGAGGAGGTCAGCAGTTCAAAACCGGCGGGGGGTAGGGTTGCTCATTGGCTCGTTGTGACAAGGCTCGAAGGGTAGGCAACCCCTGGGATAGAGGTTCTCCCCTGGGATAAAGGGTCTTGGGACGAGTCACAAGTTTCTGGTATATCTGGCTTGCTAGCTGTTGGATATACCCTTGGGAGGTTGTTGTTCCCATGGTTAAAAAAAAATGTATATATACTCTAAAATGTGTGATCATTTCAACTTAATATGTATATATATCAAATTGCCGTAATGGCCATTACAATTACACATTCATAAGGATGTTCCAATATATCTTATCCTTTTTAACCTAGCATGTTGATATCAAATACCTTAATTACAGAGATATGATGCCACTTATTAGTCCCTCTTTTAGGAAGGGACTTTTGTAATTAGCTTGCCTCCATTTCAAATAGTCTACACACTAACCAAAACATATTTCGAACATTTATCCTAAGTTTTCTATTCAAGTATGAATCAAACCTTTTATTTAACCAATCAATGTACAAATCCTCTTTTCTCCACCAATCAGCCAATTCAAACTCTTTTTAATTAACTTGCCTCCATTTCAAATAGTCCACACACTAACCAAAACATATTTCGAACATTTATCCTAAGTTTTCTATTCAAGTATGACTCAAACCTTTTATTTAACCAATCAATGTACAATTCCTCTTTTCTCCACCAATCAGCCAATTCGGACTCTTATTTGGCCTCATATCAAGGCGAAGTGGCCATTATCCATGTTAAAGTATAAGCTAAGTGAAAGATTGTTGAATAATTTTTAATGAAACAGAGTAATGCTAGGAATTAGTCTAGCATTACCTTAGGGTTAAATGTTGTGATACAAATTATACTTCTTCCATGTGTTGGTGCAGTACCCCTACCGCCCAGGCTCTCACCACCCCACCTCCTAGGTGTCTCAGTCTCTTGTTAAGATAACTAAGAAGCCACTGCTTTCGTTCTAGAAGCAGCCACTTGGACTCTTTTTATCCTATATTTGACACGACACTACTTTCACCTCACCCCGTTCTCTACACTTGCCACAACCAAGTTGAAATTTCTTTCCCCAAATTCTTTAGAGTCTCAAATTCCAACTCTGCCCTCGCATGTGCTACTCTAAATCTGTACCAATGGACATGGACTCTCCAATATGGACATCTTGAAAGGAGGACATGAAATTCGACCTTCCAGAATCCAACAAGATTTCAGTGTTGTATGTCAATTCAGTTTTGCGAAACAAATAAATATGCACAGTGAGAAGTATTGGGCTAGAATTGCTTGTACTTATTTTGTGTTATGAGTTTCGATAACAACTATAAGGCTACAATCCTTAGCTTACCTATGCGACAATAGAATTTATCTTCAAGCTCTGCAATTTGTATATCTACATCATAGAGCATTTCCTTCATGGTGCAACTGGAGCAACTGAGACACATCAGCAGCGGAAGGTACAAATGCTTCTTCCATCTCGGAGCACTCAGTGGCTAGTGGGAAATCTTTGGCCTTTGCACCTCTTGTATGGCAGACAATGGGACTAAACTCCGTGCAGGGAAGGCCATAGTCCTGTTGGCTTGCTAGAACGGGGGCAGATAGGAGAAACCATATTTCATTATGCTTTGGAGACTCATATAGAAGCATGGAAACCCTATAAGGTGGGTAATCAAACCTTGGTTACTATATCCAAAATTTAAGGCCTATTTGAAATGGTTTTTAAAATTTTTGGAAGATTGTGCAGATTAGAAGGCCATACCTAGGCATCGACAAGTATGAAGCAATGGAGACTCTTAATCACATTCAAGAGATCAAAACTGTTAGATAATAATGTCGAATTACTTAGAATAGATTATGTTAGGATACGTGTCAATTGAGATCCATTTAGATCCATTTTTCCAGCAGTTTGTTGAATGCTCTCTCAGCTATATATTGTAACCAGATTTCATAATAATTATCAAGTCGTGTGTTATGTTCTGCTTTCGCACTGTGTTCTATTTTGGTATCAGAGACCAGGACCACTTGTTGGGTGTAGAGAGGAAATCTCTGTCGTGTGAAAGGATTGAGGTGTAGAGGACATTGACCAGTCCAGGAAGGACGAAATTGCTGCTCTCGGAAGTCAAGGTGTGAGCGGGAAGAAAGTTTTATTTTATGTGCATTTTATGATCGATTGAAAGAGATTCGTGAATATCAAGATGCCATCCTATTGCACGTGTTGTTGATTTAGAAAGAATTGCTAAAGAATGAACGCAAAGAGTTCAAGGTTGTGCAGAACGGATCACTGGACTACGGAAGCGTGGAGAAGCCCTGTGTGGAAGGGGCGCGATAATACACGATTATCGCGGGTCCCAAGTGTGACAGGGCGTGGTAATTTGGGGAAGCCCTTACAAAATTTCCTAAATCTATATTGTCGTGGGAAACCTGTATTGCAACACGCGGAAATTTGCAGAAATTATGAATTTTGTTTCTTTTGTAGTGTATACGTTTGCTCAGCAACAACCTGTATTGCAATAAGCGGAAATTTGCAGAAATTTTGAATTTTGTTTCTTTTGTAGTGTATACGTTTGCTCAGCATTAGGAGGTATTTTCTCAAACAAAGACAAAGGTATTTCTTTTCTTGCATTCATCTTTTTACAGCTATGCCAAATTCATTTCCCAAAAATTATCTGAATGAAGCTTCTAAGCTTGACGGGGACAATTATCTTAACTAGAAATTCAAGATATTAACTATGCTCAAAGCCCTAAATGTCTAGACTATAGTCAAAGGGGATGAAGCCAAGCCCATAGGTGCTACTCTTGCAGATTGGGAGAAATGAGAAACGAAGGCAAAGGTATTGTTGCGGCTGTCTGTCAAAGACACCATAATACCTCACATCAGAGATTGTACAACTTCCAAGGAGACATGGGACATTCTGAAAGGTTTGTATGAAACTACAAACTCCAATAGACTGTTGTTTCTGAAGACTAAGTTATTGTCCATAAATATGGCTGCAAATGAGAATATCACCAACTATGTTTCCCGGATTAAGGATTTATGTGATCAGTTAAAAGCAATTGGTGATATTGTTTCAAATACTGACATGGTAATGATTACATTAAAGGGTTTAATTAGAGATTATCATGTTTTTATTTCAAGTTTGGGAGGTAGAGCAACACCACCAACATTTAATGAGTTAATAGGGATTCTTCTCCAAGAAGAAGAAAGGATGAAAGTATTTGAGATGGACTCTCAATCTTCAGAAGTGGCATTAATGGAAAAAGGGAAACAACCCTACAGGGGCAAGACATGGGACATAAACAAAATAGGTAAGTTTGATCAAAGAAACAGAGGTACGACTCACTCAAAAACTGATTCTCATGATAAGAAAAATCATTGTTGTTTTTACTATGGAAAACCTGGTCATCATGCTAAAGACTGTTATAAAAGGAAAGCTAATGAATCCAAACAGAAGTTTAGAAAACATAATGGAAATTATGTGACAACTGACACATCCAATGAAGGTTTTAAGAATGTAAAGTTGTTTATTTCAGAAGTTGCATTGTCTGCAGAAACTGATGATGAAAATGCATGGTTCATAGATTCAGGTGCCTCAGCCCATATGTCTTGTGTCAAAGAGTGGTTTGATGAATATCATGAGAAAAAAGACCAGACACACATATATATATGAGATAATAGATCTCATAAGATTTAGGGTTATGGAGTGATAAGTGTAAAATTACCTGATGGCCAAAACAAACAAATTCGTGATGTCTTGTATGTTCTAGGCATCAAAAAGAATTTAATTTTTGTTTCCACTATAACTGATCAAAATCTGAATGTAGAGTTTATGCAGTCTCACTGTCTTGTGAAGGATATTCAGAATCGTTATAATGTCATAGCCACAGGGACACGAATTGGAGGACTATATAAGCTTGATGTCACAAAACCCACTCATCAAGCATTGACAACTACTACAATGACAACTGAAGAGCTATGGCATCGCAAGTATGGTCATCTTAATCAAAATGACTTACTACTACTTCAGAAGAAATTAATGGTTGAAGGGCTTCATGTTTTGAAACATCAGCATATAGAATGTGAAGCTTGTGCACTAGGTAAACAACATAGGGAAGAATTTCCAGTGCATAAAGAGAAGAAACAGAAAGAATTACTTGAATTAATACATACTGATGGATGTGGTCCCATGCAAACCTTATCACTTGGTGGTACGAGGTACTTTCTCATATTTTTTGATGACAAATCAAGATTTACTTGGATTTATTTTATAAGGAAAAAGAGTGATGTATTTGAATACTTTAAAGAATTCAAAACTATGCTAGAAAAGCAGACAAGTAAAAGCATCAAGATACTCAGATTTGATCAAGGTGGAGAATACAACTCAAGAGCTTTTGAAAGCTACTGGAAGAATAATGGGATCATTAAGCAATTCACAGTGCCTTCTACACCACAGCAAAATGGTGTAGCTGAAAGGAAGAACGAGACATTAGTGGAATGTGCTCGCAGCATGTTAAAAGGTAAAAATATCTCTAATGGTTTTTGGGAAGAAGCCATTAACACTACTGTTTATTTAAAGAATAGAAGTCCAACTAAGATTCTAGATTAAAAAACACTTTTTGAAGTTCTTTATGGCTATAAACCTGAAGTTGACCTCATTTAAAAGTATTTGGGTCAAAAGCATGTTAGGAACCCATGTTTTTACTTTGTTAGTATGTTGTTGTTGGACGCATATGCTTTGTAAGTCGTCCCGTATTATTTGTTGATCAATAGTTTATGTTATTGTTGTCGGCGCATATGCTTTGTAAGTTGCCCGTAGTATTGTTGATCCATAGTTTGTAACGGCCCATGGTTTTGACCCATAGTATTGGCGCCTAGAATTAGTATATAAGTGTGTGTTGACACCTATGAAGGTACGGTGAAGTTAATTGTATTGAGCTTGCTCAAAGGAGGTTGCCCCCTCGAAGTGGCCTGTGATCAATATAAAAGTGATTCTGAATTCTGTCATTTCTACTATTTCACATATTCTTGTTATTTAATTGTTGCAGGTGCATCACATCTGGTACCAGAGCACTTTCTTGGGCTCGCTGGGTGAAATTTCTGCCAAATTTTTTTTCGCATCTGTTGCAGGTTCGGATTTGGGAATAATCCCTATCCGCTTAACTATGGGAAGTACTTGGGCATAAGCCCTAAAACACATTGTGAGGAGTACCACAGGAACCCCGAAGTAGCTGGCCCATTAAGAGGACCTGCCAGCGAAAAGGGTAACGACCCCTACCTGATTGACTAGTTCCCACCCGTGAGGTAAACCAAGAGCTGTCGTTTGTGGCAAAGTGGTTATCAGTTTTACCTGAGCCGTGGAGTGAGAGGTACTGCCCCAATACGCAAGCCGTCAGACAGCATTGGTGGCCGAGTGAAACCCCTGAACTATTAGGAAGCCGCACATACCTGGGGTCCATATCTACTTTCAGCTGAACTATTGTTGATCACTGCTGCGCCGTTTCAGATCCATTTTGCAAGCTGTTCCAGATTCAGTCGTTTTCAATCCATTCAGCGTTGTTCCAGATCCCTTTCGAGCCGTAGCCGCTCCAGTCTGGAAAAAAAAAAATCAGTTTTTTCTCCATATCTCCCTTATTTTCACTCTGTTTCCCTTGAAATTTTTGGGGAACCCCTGTCATCCCATTCTGCATATTTCTGTGCTGAGGACCCTATCCCCAATTCCCCTTCCCAAAGCCTGAAATCCCACATTTTTCTATTTTTAGGGTTTGCTATAACTTCCTCATATTTCACCCAATCACCTTCAAATTTTACCACAGAGTTCCTTTTTGAATTCTGCTTCCTTGTTCCCCTCTGCCAAATTTTCCCATTCTTTCACCCCGCTTTTGAAATCCTCATTTTTGCTTCCCTGTCTATCCAACAGTGTCCAAAACCTAGTCAGACCCCAATTACCCTTCTAATTTTTTCCCAAGTCCATATTTTCCTTTACTGAAGTAGTTTCTGTTTTTGTTTTCCTACCCAGTCAACCGAAAAAAAAAAAAAAAAAAAAAAAAAAATCCTGGTTATGGTTGTCACCTGTGCAGGAGCAAAAACCATGGAGGATGCACTTGCAGCCATCCAAGCCAAACTCCAGGATCTGGATAAAAAATTTCTCGGTCTCCATCTTGAACATTCAGCTATGAACAACAAACGGCAATCCGAGTCTTCAACAGACAATGGGTTCTCTTCTTCCAGCAATTTTCGTGGTCCGAAGCTTGATTTTCCTCGCTTCAATGGTACCGATCCAACTGGATGGATTTATCGTGCAGAACAGTATTTCAGACTGCATAATACTTTTGATGTCAACAAAGTTCCATTGGCATCCTTTCATTTGGAACAGGAAGCTCTTCAATGGTACTGTTGATACATCAAGGCTCATCCAAAGCCCAAATGGCCAGACTTTTGCCAGATCCTTTTGCAACGCTTTGGTCCTAGTGCTTTTGATGACTTCATAGGAGCCCTCACTAAACTTCACCAAACTAGCACTGTGAGAGAGTATCAAACCAAATTTGAGAATCTAGCCAACCACACCGAAGTATTGTCTGGTGACTTTTACTGGAGTTGTTTTATCAGTGGTCTAAAGGATGCCATCCGCTCTGAGGTCAAAATGTTCTGTCCCAACACAATGATGGAAGCACTAGGGTTGGCTAAGTTGGCAGAAGACAAGATTGCAACCCAACAACGCTCCAAGCCCACTTTTGTTCCCTTCCGAAATATGGGTTCGTAGTGACCACCTATACCGCAGGCTCCTCGACCGACTCCTATCAAGCATTTGTCTGAAACAGAGATGCAAACACGCAGAGAAAAGGGGCTTTGCTATAATTGTGATGAGAAATTCACTCGGGGACATAGATGTGTTCAGCAAAATCTCTATCTCTTGGATGTGGAGTCTCCGCCTGCCTCTCAAAAAAGGTGATGAAGATACAGAAACACTGGATGCTCCAGTCGACATTCAGGAACCGCCTATTGACCCTCCGTCTCAGGATGACCAGCCAGAGATATCTCTCCATGCTTTAGCTGGAATCACCACCCCCCAAACAATGCGGGTCAGGGGTTACTTCACGAAGCTTCCTATTACAATACTCATTGATTCTGGTAGCACTCATAATTTCATTGACCCTTGGGTCGCCAAACAAGCTGATTGTTTTATCCATCCTTGCTCCAGCTTTGAAGTCATGGTTGCCAATGGGGGCACCTTACCTTGCAAAGGGAAGTGTCGAAATGTGCGTATCTCTATGGGAGATTATACCTTGCGCTCTGACATGTTTGCCTTGCCCTTAGGTGGATGTGATGTGTTTTTGGGCGCTCAATGGATACGCACACTTGGCCCTATCTTATGGGATTTTGCTGAACTTTGGATGCATTTTTCCCTCAATGGACACAAACACACATTGACAGGATTACAGCCAGGTTCTCTCCGCATCATTAGTTCACATCGCATGGAAAAACTCCTCAATAAGAATTGACATGGTGTCATCGCTCATATCCATTCCATCCAGATGCAACCATCAGTGGTCTCCACTACTCCTTTGGATCTACAACAAATTCTGGATCGATATACAAGTGTCTTTGCTGAACGAGTGGGATTGCCACCTTCCACGCTAGAAGACCATCGTATTCAGCTCCTTCCTGGCATCGTTCCTCCCAACATCAGGCCCTATTTCTACCCATTTCACCAAAAAACGGAGATTGAAATGCTCGTTCGGGACTTATTGAAGCAAGGTATTATTCGCCCAAGCACTAGTTCCTTTTCTTCTTCAGTTATTCTTGTCCGCAAAAAAGATGGGTCATGGTGCCTCTGCATTGACTTCCAAGCACTTAATCACCTCACCATCAAGGATAAGTTTCCAATTCCTGTTGTTGATGAGCTTCTTGATGAGCTTCATGGGGCTCACTTTTTCTCCAAGTTGGATCTTCGTTCTGGGTATCATCAAATTCGGTTTCATGAGGATGATATCCCTAAAACAACTTTCCACACACATGATGGCCATTATGAGTTTTTGGTCATGCCCTTTGGCCTCACTAATGCTCCTTTCACATTCCAGGCCTTAATGAATAAAATATTTCGACCCTACTTGCGGAAATTCATTCTGGTATTCTTTGATGATATCCTCATCTACAGTAAAACATGGGATGAACATCTCCAGCATTTGGCTCTTGTCATGCAACTTTTCTCTGACCATAATCTCCATGCCAAGCAGTCTAAATGTGTTTTTGGATAGAAGGAGGTTGAGTATCTCGGGCACATTATCTCAGCACAAGGGGTTCACGTGGATCCTGCCAAAATCGATTCCATGAACAATTGCCCGCATCCTCAGACACTCAAGAGCCTTCGTGGTTTTTTGGGGTTGACTGGCTACTACCGCAAGTTTGTCAAGGATTATGGGAAGATTGCAGCTCCATTAACTGCTCTATTGAAAAAGGATGCCTTCACATGGACACCTGCAGCTCAGTGTGCATTTGACAAACTAAAACAAGCTATGTGTACTACACCTGTGCTAGCTATGCCCGATTTTTCCAATCCCTTCACTATTGAGAGTGATGCTTGCGGCAATGGACTTGGTGCTGTTCTCCTTCAAGATGAACACCCCATTGCATTCACCAGGAAAGCCCTTTCAGGTAAGAATCTAGCTGCCTCTACCTATGAGAAGGAAATGATGGCTATTTTGCATGCAGTACATAAGTGGCGCCCATACCTATTAGGGAATCATTTTTGCATCAAGACTGATCACCAGAGTCTAAAATATTTCTTGGACCAGCGTGTCTCCTCCCTGGAACAATTGAAATGGGTTAGCAAACTCATGGGTTATGACTATGAGATCACTTACAAGAAGGGTAAAGACAATATTGTGGCAGATGCTCTTTCTCGCACATTTGAGGCCCAAGGTTCTCTTTCAGCTATTTCTATGCCTGTTCCAAATTGGTTGCAATCTATTCAACAGGGTTATGTCAATGACTCCTCTTGATCTCAAATCATCCAACGCTTGAACAAAAACCCTTCTACTGTACCACATTACTTTTGGGATGGTGATTCTCTGCGATACAAGGGTCGTCTGGTGCTTCCCCAGAGCACAAATCTTCAATAGGCTGTCTTCTATGAAATCCATGCTTCTCCATCGGCAGGGCACTCTGGGTTCCTCAAAATGTATGAACAAGCACGACGTAACTTCTTTTGGCAGGGCATGAAAAGGACAATTCAACAGATGGTGGCCGAATGTGATACCTGCCAGCGCAATAAGGGTGAAACAACACTCCTTCCAGGATTGCTTGAACCCTTGCCCATACCTACATGGATTTGGACAGATATTTCTATGGATTTCATTGAAGGGCTCCCTAAATCTGGCGGGAAGACAATGATTCTCGTTGTGGTTGATCACCTCTCCAAATATAGTCATTTTTGTGCTCTCAGCCATCCCTATATAGCCTCCTCCGTCGCTCAAATTTTTCTGGACCAGATCTTTCGTCTTCATGGCATCCCTTCTTCCATTGTCTCGGATCGTGATGCGACTTTCACCAGTCATTTTTGGATAGAACTATTTCGCCACACTGGAACCAAACTGAAGATGAGTTTAGGGTATCACCCACAAACAGATGGTCAGACTGAAATTGTCAATAAATGCTTGGAAACGTATCTTCATTGCTTCACCTCGGAACAACAACATCAGTGGGAAAAATGGCTCCCTCTCGCTGAATGGTGGTACAATACCTCTTACCACACTGCCTCTAAAATGACCCCATATGAAGCAGTCTATGGTCAGGCACCTCTAACTCTTCTGCCATACACCCCCACCAGTTCACCAGTTCAGGAAGTTGACACGGTCCTTCGAAACCGTGACCAAATTCTTCGCATTTCCGGGACAATCTTCACATGGCAAGAAATCGCATGAAGCAACAAGCTAATCAGCATCGTTCTGAGCGCACTTTTCAAGTCGGCGATATGGTTTTTCTTCGTCTCCAGCCGTACAAACAATCATCCTTGAAACTCAAAGGGCGTCATAAGCTCGCTCCAAAGTTCTATGGGCCATATCGGATTCTTCAGAAGATTGGGTTCGTTGCTTATAAATTGGAACTTCCTCCTTCTTACCGCATTCATCCAGTCTTTCATGTCTCTTGTCTGAAGAAAGTTCTTGGCACCAACATCAGTGGACAAACGATTTTACCCGAACTGGATAATTAAGGATCCATCCTTTTGGAGCCAGAGGCCATCCTCAATCGGCGCATGCGTCAGCTTCGCTCTCGCTCTATCACAGTGGTCTTAATTCAGTGGCACGACATGCAACCAGAGGATGCTACATGGGAACCACTCCTTCAGATTCAACAACAATTTCCACATGTAAAGCTTTGAGGACAAAGCTTTTTTTAAGGGGGAAGGGATGTTAGGAACCCATGTCTTTATTTTGTTAGTATGTTGTTGTTGGACGCATATGCTTTGTAAGTCGTCCCATAGTATTTGTTGATCAATAGTTTATGTTATTGTTGTTGGCGCATATGCTTTGTAAGTCCCCCGTAGTATTGTTGATCCATGGTTTGTAACGACCCATGGTTTTGACCCATAGTATTGGCGCCTAGAATTAGTATGTAAGTGTGTGTTGAGACCTATGAAGGTATGGTGAAGTTAATTGTATTGAGCTTGCTCAAAGGAGGTTTCCCCCTCGAAGTGGCCTGTGATCAATATAAAAGTGATTCTGAGTTCTGTCATTTCTTCTATTTCACATATTTTTGTTAATTAATTGTTGCAGGTGCATCACAAAGCATTTGCTCATATTCCCAAAGATGAGAGAAGAAAACTGGATGCAAAATCTATTAAGTGTACTTTTCTTGGTTATTATGATGAACATAAGGCATACAAACTATTTGACCTTAATTCACATAAGCTCATAGCAAGTAGAGATGTGATTTTTCATGAGACTACAGATGGAGAAGTAAGTAAGTATGATGTTTGGCATACTCCTTATGAAAATGATTGATGTTCAAGTGAAAATTGATATAGATAATGAACAGGAACAGGAACAGGTACAACAAGGTGAAAGCAGCGTAGAGACTCCAACAACTCCTACGCCTCATACAAGAAGAGATGAAAGTATAGAAAGTGGTGGACCATTGAGGAGGTCTACAAGAACAATTCAGATACCCTCCAGGTATAAAGACTATGCTTTGATGACTCAAGTAATGAATGTTGTAGAACCTACTTCTAATGAACAAGCCAAAACTCATAAGGACTGGAATAATGCAATGAATGAAGAATATGACTCAATAATGAAGAATGACACTTGGGAATTAACTGAGCTACTTGAAAACAAAGTTCCCATAAGATGTAAATGGCTGTATAAAACCAAATTTAATACAGATGGAAGTGTTGACAAATATAAGGCCTGATTAGTTGCAAAAGGGTATTCACAAAATGAAGGAATTGATTATGAAGACACTTTTGCACCTGTAGCTAAGTTAAATATAATTAGAGTCATGATTGCATTAGCTACAAAATACAATTGGAAAGTGCATGAGTTAGATGTTAAGTGTGCATTTCTGAATGGCGATTTAAAATAAGAAGTTTATTTGGTTCAGCCTAAAGGATTTATAAAGAAAGGGGAAGAAGATCTTGTCTGTAAACTCAAGAAAGATTTATATGGTTTAAAACAAGCACCTAGATCTTGGTATATTAATATAGATTGTTCTTTGCCCAGAAAGGTTTTGTGAAAAGAAAAAATGATCCAAATATGTATGTTAAAAAGGATGAAAATGGAAAAGTAGCTTTGATATCCTTGTATGTTGATGATTTGATTATCACTAGTAGTGCTTCTCATTTGATTGAAGATATTAAGATTCAGTTAGCACAAATATTTGAAATGAAGGATCTTGGTGAAATACATTATTGTTTAGGTCTGGAAATATGGAGAGAAGGCAGTAAAACAATTGTCACTCAAAGAAAATACTCAAGGGAGATTCTAAAAAGATTCAATTTGAGTGATAGCAAGGCAGTATCAACACCTTTAGAATAGAATGTTAATTTATCTAGTCTTGATGAAACTAAAGAGGCAAATGGTGTTCTGTATCACCAGTTGGTGGGAAGTTTAAACTATCTTACCACTACCAGACCAGACATAGCATATTCAGTCAGCATTCTAAGTCAATTCATGGCTTGGAAAGCCACTAGATAGCTGCAAAGAAAGTCCTTCGATATCTGAAAGGAACTATTAATTTTGGTATTTTGTATACTGATAATTGTGATGTTGAGTTGACATACTCTGATTCAGATTGGGCTAGAAATCCTGATGATAGGAAATCAACCTTAGGATATGCATTCAACATAGTTACAGGGATCGTATCATGGAGCAGTAAGAAACAACCAACTGTTTCTTTATCATCAACAGAAGCTGAATACAAAGCTCTATCCAATGCTACTTGTGAAGTTGTTTGGTTAAGGAGAATTCTTGAAGACATTGGCAACAAGCAAATGAATCCAAGTGTTCTCAAATGTGACAATCAAAGCTCTATTAAATTGGCATACAATCCAATTTATCATGCGAGAACCAAGCATATTGAAATTCAACATCATTTTGTAAGAGAAAAGATACAAGAGAAGGAAATTGATTTGACCTATTGTAATACCACTGAGAATGACATCTTTACCAAGCTTGTTGGAAAGATGAGTTTTGAATAATGTAGGAAACAGTTAGGTGTGGTAGAGAATCCATTTCTCCATTAAGGGGAAGTGTTAATGTCGAATTACTTAGAATAGATTCTGTTAGGATACGTGTCAATTGAGATCCATTTAGATCCGTTTTTCCAGCAGTTTGTTGAATGCTCTCTCAGCTATATATTGTAACCAGATTTCATAATAATTATCAAGTCGTGTGTTTTTATCTGCTTTCGCACTACGTTCTATTTAAAACTATGAAGAAAGAAGCTATAGCATCAGCCCCAATAAACCCAACTCGTGTCCGAGAGGCACTAGGCGTGGATGAGATCGTAAATATCAATCCTGGCTATGAGATCACCTAACATTAATAAGAACACGTTGGAGCTGAGACCGATTAATTACCATTGCATCAAAGGATTGAGGACTGTGAGACCATGACGACATTCACAGAAATATGTGATATTGTTCAAAATTTCTTTTTAATCTGCAAAGAATGTTGTCAATCATTTCGTTAAGATGTGTTCTCGTGTTCAGAAACCGATCAAACCTCAATCAAATCCCATGAATTGTTGGTTGTGGAGCCAGATGTTCTAGTCTCATAGATGATATTGTATCAACCGTGTTTGTACCCCAGTTTTATATGATATGTATGTGGACTGTACAGTCACCCCAGCGGGGGGGCATCGCCCCTCCACGGGGTTCCAGGGGGGACCATCCCCCCTGGATGGGGGGTCCAGGGACAATGCCCCCGGAGAAAATTTTTGGGGCTGTTTTCGCCAGCTGTTTTGTGGGCCCATGGTTTTGGGTATCCCGTGGTATTTTCCCATTGTATTTCCCTTATAAAATAAAGACATTGTAATACGGCTAGGAAAAATGATGTATTAGGTTTTATGCATTATAAAGATCTCTGAGATCAGGAGAGAGACTATGAAACAGAGAAGAGGAAGTGCAGCGGTTGTGCTGCAGGTTGTATCCCTTCACCTTGCTGGACGGTAATAATAATAAGGACTAGAAAATTCAGTGTGGACGTAGCCCAAGTTGAGTGAACCATGATATATCTGTGTCTCTCTTGTAATGTGTATGTGTGATTATATTTGCATTTCTGTTTATTGTTATTGCTCTATGATCCTGTTTTTCTAACAATTGGTATCAGAGCCAAAGGTCTATTTGGCAGTTAAACCCACAGGAAGCTAGGGTTTATGGTTTGAGTGGGAGCAATGGCAGAAGAAGGAAAGTTTAAGGTCGAGAAGTTTAACGGCCAAAACTTCGGGTTATGGAAGATACAAATGGAGGACTATCTGTACCAGAAGGATCTATTCCTACCATTGGGAGGAAAAGCAAAGCAGCCGACGACTATGAAGGATGAAGAATGGGAGGTTCTTGACAGAAAGGCTCTAGGAACAATACGGTTGAGCTTGGCTTCGTCGGTGGCTTTCAATATCTCAAAAGAAACGACAACAGAGGGTTTGATGAGCACATTGGGTAAGCTGTATGAAAAACCCTTGGCCTCCAACAAGGTATTTCTAATGAAGCATTTATTTAATATGAAGATGTCTGAAGGTGGATCTGTTACTGATAATTTAAATGAGTTTAATACGGTTACAAATCAGCTAAGTTCTGTAAGTGTGAACTTTGATGATGAGGTTAGGGCTCTTCTAATCTTGTGTTCATTGCCAGAAAGCTAGAATAGCATGGTCATGGCTGTAAGTAACTCTGTCTTTGGTTCAAACACCTTGAAATTTGATGATGTTATTGGTGTTATTCTTAGCGAGGAAATGAGAAGAAAAAGAACAGGTGAGACATCAGGTAATGTGTTGACCATGGAGAGCAGGGGAAGACAAAAGGAGAGAGGAAAGAGCCAAGGTAATCGTGGAAAGTCTAAAACAAGCAGATCCAAGTCCAGACTGGGAAAGATAGAGTGCTGGAACCGTGGAAAGAAAGGACATCTGAAGAAAGACTGCAAATCTCTAAAGAAGAAAGGAGATGCATAGAAGGAAACTACCCAGGAAGCAAATGTAGCAGGTGATGTGTTACAAAATGCTTTGATTATTGCATTAGATAATACTAGTGATTATTGGGTAGTAGATTCAGGAGCTTCATGTCATGCTACATCCCATAGGAAATACTTTCATGAGTATGCTCCTGGCGACTTTGGACATGTTTTATTGGGTGATGATGAGCCATGTAAAATTGTTGGAATGGGTAAGGTATGGATAAAAGTTAATAATGGAACTAATTGGTTGTTGAAAGAAGTTAGGAATATTCCTGCTATGAAAAGAAATCTGATATCAACAGGGAAGTTGGGAGATGGCGGCTGTCTATCTACGTTCGGAGAAAAGTGGTGGAAGATCACTAAAGGATCAATGGTGATAGCAAAAGGAGACAGAGTAGGTACGTTGTATTTATGTCCTCATAATAATGACCATTTTATCTCTTTAGCTTCCACAGGAACAGATACAACATTGTGGCATCATAGGCTTGGCCACATGAGTGAGAAGGGGATGCAGATTCTCCACTCAAGGAAGTTGCTGCCGGATTTGAAGCAGGTAAGTTTGGAATTCTGTGAAAACTATGTTTATGGAAAACAGAAGAGAGTCAGATTTCTCAAGGTTGGCAAACAGAAGAAGAATGAAAAATTAGAGCTTGTGCATACAGATGTATGGGGACCGGCTCAGGTACAATCTCTTGGTGGCTCTCATTATTATATTACATTTATTGATGATGCAACTAGAAAAACTTGGGTTTATTGCATTAGATAGAAATCTGATGTGTTTGCTACTTTTAAGAAGTGGAAAGCTTTGGTTGAGAATGAGACAGGAAAAAGATTGAAGTGTCTCAGATCTGATAATGGAGGTGAGTACTGCGGCAAGGAGTTTGCTAGTTACTGTTCATACCATGGAATTTGTAGAGAGAAGACAATCCCAAGAACACCACAGGAAAATGGTGTGTCAGAAAGGATGAACAGAACGATCATGGAGCGTGCAAGGTGTATGAGATTGCATGCAGGGTTGCCCTTACAGTTTTGGGCGGATGCTGTAAATACTGCTGTTTATTTAATAAACAGAGGACCTTCAAGTGCTTTGGATGGTGGTATTCCAGAGGAAGCATGGACAGATAAAAAGGTAAACTACTCATTTCTGAGAACGTTTGGTTTTGAAGCATTTGTACATGCTGATAAAGAAAATAGAACAAAGCTTGAAGCTAAATCCAAGAAATGTACCTTTATTGGATATGGGGTTGATGAATTTGGTTATCGTTTATGGGATTATGAAAATAATAAAATCATTAGGAGTAGAGATGTGATATTCAATGAAAAGGTCATGTATAAAGATCAGTTGCAGGGAAAGAAACAGGAAAAGGAAAACACAGAGTACATAGTGCTTGATGAAATTAAAGAAAATAAAGTTCCGAAGGTGCCAGAAAATCAAGAGCAGCAACAAGTACCTGAAACTCATGCAATTGTAAGAATCTACCAGGTTAAGTAGACTCCCTAAACAATACTCTCCTTCAATTTATTATTTATTGATGACTGATTCTGGTGAACCAGAACGTTATGAAGAAGCAATGCAGGTGGAAACTAGAAAGAAGTGGGAGCAAAGCATGAATGAGGAGATGGACTCATTGATAGGAAACCAGACTTGGGATTTGGTTCGGTTTCCTGCTGGTAAAAGAGCATTGCAAAACAAATAGATTTACAGGTTGAAGGAAGAAGAAGGAGGTAAGAAGCGGTACAAGGCCAGACTTGTTGTAAAGGGGTTTGCACAGAAGAAAGGTATATATTTTGATGAAATATTTTTTCATGTTGCTAAGATGAATTCAATTAGGACTATCTTAAGTCTAGTGGTGGTAGAAGATTTGCATCTTGAACAGTTAGATATAAAAACAACATTCCTCCATGGGGATTTGGAGGAAGAAATATATATGCAGTAGCCACAAGGGTATGAGGTCAAAGGTAAGGAGGATCTGGTATGCAGGTTGAAAAAGAGCTTGTATGGCTTGAAGCAAGCTCCAAGGCAGTGGTATCTAAAGTTTGACAGGTTTATGACAGAACAAGGTTATAGTAGATGTCATTTTGACCACTGTGTTTATTTCAAGAAGCTAGACAATGGAAGATATATTATCTTGTTATTGTATGTGGATGAAATGCTTGTTGCAGGGTCTGACATGCAGGATATAAATGTACTCAAAAGGAAGCTAGCTAATTCATTTGCGATGAAGGATTTGGGTGCTGCAAAGCAAATCCTTAGTATGAGAATAATGAGAGACAGGAAAAATCGCAAATTGACATTGTCTCAAAGTGAGTACATACAAAAGGTGTTGGAGAGGTTCAGAATGCAAAATGAAAAACCTGTAAGTACACCTTTGGCTAGCCATTTCAGTCTAAGTAAGGAAATGTGTCCCAAGACACAAGAAGAGACAGATTACATGTCCAAGTTTCCCTATCAATCAGCAGTTGGCAGCTTGATGTATGCCATGGTGTGCACAAGACCAGATATTGCACATGCAATGGGAGTTGTGAGCAGATATATGAACAATCTAGGTAAAGAACATTGGAAGGCAGTACAGTGGATTCTCAGGTATTTGAGAGGTACTACCACTGAGGCATTATGTTTTGGAGGTTTCAGACACTGTTCTACAGGGATATGTTGATACAGATATGGCAGGTGACAAGGATAGCAGGAGGAGCACCACAAAGTATGTGTTTACTGTAGTTGGAACAGCAGTAAGCTGGATTTCGAAACTACAGAAGGTTGTTGCACTTTCAACAACAGAAGCAGAGTATGTTTCCATTACAGAGGCTAGTAAAGAGATGATTTGGTTGCAAAGGTTTATGGAGGAAGTGGGTAAGAAGCAGAAGGATAGCAGATTGTATAGTGATAGCCAGAGTGCCATTCATCTTGCAAATAACTCAACATTCCATTCCAGGACTAAACATATACAGCTCAAGTACCATTTCATACGCTCTGTTCTGGAAGATGAACTGTTAAAGTTGGAAAACATATATATTAGCCAGAATCCTGCAGACATGTTCACAAAGGTAGTGACCAGAGAGAAACTGAGTTTGTGCTCGGTTTCAGTTGGCCTTCTAGCATGAAGGTGAAGAGGAGAAATTTGCCAAGTCCAAGTCCAGCAAGTGCAGTAGCGGTGGAGTTGCTATGATCATTATCCAAGTGGGAGATTGTTGGTTGTGGAGCCAAATCTTCTAGTCTCATAGATGATATTGTATCAGCTATGTTTGTACCCCAGTTTTATATGATATGTAGGTGGACTGTACAGTCACCCCAGCGGGGGGCATCATCCCCTCACGGGGTTCCAGGGGGGACCATCCCGCCTGGCTGAGGGGTCCGGGGGCAGCGCCCCCGAAGAAAATTTTTGGGGCTGTTTTCGCCAGCTGTTTTGCGGGCCCATGGTTTTGGGTATCCCGTGGTATTTTCCCATTATATTTCCCTTATAAAATAAAGACATTGTAATACGGCTAGGAAAAATGATGTATTAGGTTTTATGCATTGTAAAGATCTCTGAGATCAGGAGAGAGACTGTGAAACAGAGAAGAGGAAGTGCAGCGATTGTGCTGCAGGTTGTATCCCTTCACCTTGCTGGACGGTAATAATAATAAGGACTGGCAAATTCAGTGTGGACGTAGCCCAAGTTGGGTGAACCACGATATATCTGTGTCTCTCTTGTAATGTGTATGTGTGATTATATTTGCATTTCTGTTTATTGTTTATTGCTCTGCGATCATGTTTTTCTAACATGAATTTTCTCATTATGCAGCCTATAGAAAAACACGTCCCAAGAATTTCTAAGCATATGTTTTTAACGTAGCTAGGTTCACAGGGCCGAAGGAGTACCCCGAATTAAATCATAAGCCCAAATCTACAAAATATTCAATAATTTCTATTAATGCAAGACTGCCACAATATATTACCAGACTTTTAATACAACTAAACAACAATTGGAGATCTCATGGTTGCTCCCTGGTCAATCTTGAATGTCTAAGTTGTAGGAGCATATACTCCTCCACATGACAGCTCCATCGGCCGTGGTGTTAATGTAGTGATCCAGTACCCTAGTCATTAAATTGTACACTTGGTTTAAGTATTGAGAGAATGGTTGAATCTAAAAATAACTTACACCACCTACACAACATTTAATAACGATACATAGTGGATAATACGTTGATGAATCTAAAGATAACAGTGTGCAGTAAGATTAATAGTACCCGGTAGCTACTCGAACTACAACTTGTGAAATAAGTATAATCCATAATAAATAGACATGACTAATATGTTCTTCTCAATAAGAAAGATGAGAATTCTCAATAAGAAAGAATAGAATGTATTGACACCGGAATCGGTCATATTTTGAAAACAATACAACTTTAGATTAAAATATAAATCACAACATGTTATCGTACCTGGACTACAGGTTTTTATTAGTTCACCTCTTCATATTTATGTCCTACGTACACAAATTTTGTTCAAGAAATCAACACTAATATTGCTTAATATAATTAAGATATGATATGTACAATCTGCAGGCACAAAATAAGAAGCACATTGGAAAAGGACAAGCACATTAAAAAAAAATCAATAAGCTTTAGCTCAATTGAAATAAAAAAAACATCCATATATTTCACCATAATAAACTTTACTAAATCCTAGAATATGTTTAATAAATTTGGATATCAAACTCTAATTTATTATATCTTGTCACAACATTACTTCCGGAAAGATATCAATTACTTTTACTTTCACTAGGTTGCTATCCCTATTAGGCAAGTCCCTTTACTAAATCCTAGAATATGTTTAATAAAATTGGATATCAAACTCTAATTTATTATATCTTGTCACAACATTACTTTCACTAGGTTGCTATCCCTATTAGGCAAGGACTTGTTGCTCAGCAACCTTACTTGTTTTGGGTTTATTTTTACAAAATGCGAATCCTTACTATTATTGTCATATAAATTAAATAATTGATATATAATCTTATACACATAAGAGTACATTTAATATTATCTATATATATATATATAATTTAAGAAAGATTTGAATCGATTTAAGAATATCAAGTGGTTGTTCATAAATAATTAATAAAATTAAGTAGGGAGAAGTTGGGAATCTTTCATCTATTAGGATTTTTAAAAAAATCCCATAATAAATTTAATATATTTGAAATTTCAAAAATGAAATCAAAATATACATCATCAAACCCTAGGGCTCCTTCCAAAGTTTTGCTCAAAACATTCCCTATAGTGCTTAATCATAACTTGGTTGCAACATTTGAACACTTTGATATTAACTCATTATTTTCCCTTTAATCATAGACTTAACTTCTTTGATTCAACATCTAGCTAGAATATAGATACACCTTGTGAAATTTTGAAACACAATAGATCATGGAGCCTGAGAATACCTCACACTGACAGAATTAGCAAGGTAGAAGAATTACAGTGAAATCTAACAAGAATTGAGCAATAAAATCATACATGCAAAGAAACTTAGATGTGCACAAGAGTGCATGCCAAATTCCATTAATATGTATACTCAAAGAATATAGTACAATTGAGAAAATTCGATTACCTAGGAGGAATTCGAATCCATCGCGGTCTAACATAGGAATTATCCCCACTACAGTATTGCAATAGTTACAAAATCAACTGAATGTTATTTTACTGAAGCTACTCTAACACACCCATATATCCTCGTTACGTTCTAGAGGAAATGGGGTGAAATTTTTATTTTTGTTTCTTGTCGAATAAGCAAATCTATTCTATATTAAAACATACTTGGTAAGTATATCATTTGAATAATATCAATCAATCTAAGGAACCGGCTATAATGAACTAAATACTTCATTTAGGATTGTACAGCTGCCACTACAAAACGGATGGTCAGCTAAAACAGATATTCTACTAAATATTTATATAAAGCATTCCTTACCGACTAAGGTACATGGCCCATACTTCTTACTCCAAGAATGATCCACTCCCAACAATACAACCAACTTCTTTTTACAAGCCTCAAGAATGAGTAGAGGTTAACATTCTAGACATATGTGACAATGGTCATCTAGGGTTGTCTCAATCCCTCTAGAATTGACATCTTTGATTTAACATGTAGGTTTAATATCAATCTCATTATTGTGGCAGGCACTTATAAAGATACAAAGAACAAACATTCATATGTCTTAACCCATTCTTTGGTATAACCATGTATAACTATCGTATGCAAATGTCCTTAGTCAATAAATTCAATACTTATACAACATCAATCCGCCTACCATAATTAACTAACATCTAGACAACTTGTACCACACCTTTAGTGCAATAATAAAAAGCCTTTCCAAGCATTGAAGCATGTAAACCAAGTTCTTCTTCATAGTATTATAAAATAGACTTTAGGTGGAATTCATTCTGAACCCCATATGAAAACTTGGGTGAGCAATAACCACACAAAGCTTTAAACTTAGTAAGTCATGGAAGAGAACTTCTTCTGCAAAATAAGTTGGGTCCACACTTCAATGGCATCTCCTCTTTAACATAATTTCCGTAATGAAAGTCAACTAAACATCGGAAGCATACAAATGTACCATTAATATTACCATAGGTCAAAAGTAGACAAAGATATATATATATATATGAATGAGACGACATGTCATAGTATTTCTCTTACACCCATTAAACATTCTATCAACAATAGATTATATCGAATAGTGCAAATATAGCTTAAGAGAGTTTAGCTATGCTATAACAACATAGCTATAACAACGGTCTTCCTTTACATCATTCATAAAGTAATTACAACCATGATTGTTCACATGCGCTTTTTCACACCTTCTTTTACATATATCAACATTGATGAATACTTATTGTAACAGTCCTTGCTATTATTTAATTCTTTAAACTCGGGATAGTGTCTTACTCTTTATCCACATAAATTATAGAGAACATGCAAGTGCACCTTGTTACTTTAAACGGAAGTTCATTCATTCTTCTATTGCACCCATAACCATGGAAATCATATAAACTTTTGACATAATTTCTAATACATCCTGAATGCAATATACCATAAAGGTAACGAAATAGTGAAACCATAAAGTAAAGGTATACTTCATACGATGCTATTCATAAGAAAAGACTCTTTACTTACATTACCATAACACTGTTTAGAGATAAAATACTTGAGTCATTTTGTCATTTTGTCCTCATCACACTTGCATCATTCATTAGTACTACTAATTCTAACTTATGCTCTAAAACTCTAGATGATTTTCTACTAATGATGCAAGATATCTAACTGATTATCATTCATAAATATTTACTGAGACTATTTGGGGAAATGCAACCTTCCACCCAGCTGTAGGCTTTCCGACAACTTCTACATAGTCCGTATGGAGGCCACCCTCGAGCTGGGCATGGTGATCCACAAGTAGGATAGGAAGTTTTCTTTAGTTTAACAAGGTTCTTACAAGATGATAGACTTCGAGTCATAGATTAAAATCCTACACCCAACTTAGTTCTCTTAAGTTCCACAGAGTGTTTCAGGTACTTTTAAGTCTCTGAGACCTTGAACCAACCACTTAGAGCCTTACCGGGTATTGCAATGCTCCTGCAATTCATCTGGTAGTACTCCTACCTAAACACATCTCGTGTTCTAGCCTCTTACCTGGTTGTGGTGTTGTTCTCTTCTGGCCCAAGCTTGTACTCCAGACTTGACCTTCTATGTTCTATGCCACATCCAAGTATTTAAAAATCAAACAAAAAACCCTGGGTTTGGCTTCATGCCATCTACCCAATGCTCAACATGCAGAGATGTAAAACATAAAGAAATCCAACATCTCTATAAATAATATATCAAACTAAAATAATACAGGGATATGGCTTCCACCAGCCGTCCCTTCCCTTAACTCTGTGCAGTCAACAATAACATAAAAATTTAAACATCCAGTATCTATATACATTATATCATACTGCAACTATACAGGGATCGAGCTTTCACCAGCCGCCCCTTCCCTTAGCTCTGCGCAGTCAACAATAACATAAACATTTAACATCCAACATCTATATACAATATATCATACTTGAGCTATACATGGATCGGGCTTTCACCAGCCGTCCCTTCCCTTAGCTCTGTGCAGTCACAAACTTTACCACAAAGTATATAATTGAAAACCACTGCATCAAAGGATTGAGGACTGTGAGACCATGACTACATTCACAGCAATATGTGATATTGTTCAAAATTTCTTTTTATCTCCAAAGAATGCCGTCAATCATTTCGTTAAGATGTGTTCTCGTGTTCAGAAACCGATCAAACCTCAATCAAATCCCATGAAATTTGTCATTATGCAGCCTGTAGAAAAACACGTCCCAAGAATTTCTAAGCATGTGTTTCTAACGTAGCTAGGTTCACAGGGCAACAATCTACAAAATATTCAATAATTTCTATTAGTGCAAGACCGCCACAATATATTACGAGACCTTTAATACAACTAAACAACAATTGGAGGTCTCATGGTTGCTCCCTTGTCAATCTTGAATGTCTGAGTCATAGGAGCATATACTCCTCCACCTGACAGCTCTATCGGCCATGGCCTTAATGTAGTCATCCAGTGGTTATATGCTAAAGTAATTCACTCTAGAGGTGGTTAGTCTATAGAGGAGACTTAATAGCTCAACCATGATTAGTAGTACATCACACACCAAACATGCTTCAACATGCAAAGCATCACCTCAACCTTGTCTTGACAGACAAGACCTTAGCCTTCACTAGCAAGATTGTACAACATCATCACTTAGACATACAAAGCATTTGCCTCAAAGCATGAAGCTTAACCATTCTTGAGTCCAACTCAAACTCCTATAAGGCAAGACATAGACACATGAGGCTCAATCTTGACATACAAGATTGAGGTGGAGAATGAGGCATAAACATTGTAAGTTATTTAGTACAGAATAATTGTGAATGAACTACTTATGCTATTTTTTACTCATTCAAAAAGGTGAGTTATTATTCTAGATGTAGGAGTAAAAATTTGCTTATTTCATATTGTTTCCTATGCTCTAACTTCTATCATAAGTCTTTAAGTTATTTTGAATTAGGTACAATAAAGAGCCTTATACCATTTATGGCGTGGACATTCACACAGGAATAACTCAAATTCAAACTCTAATTAACAGAAATAAAATTATATGCAAAGGAAATACAAATGCCATAGCAGAAGATAATTGTTCACCAAGGCTCTCAGCGTGAGAAAGCCCCACAAGCCATGCATCGTAGAAAGAAGACATTTTAAACGGTAAATTTTAAAGAAGACTCATAATCCACCTCGAAGAAGGAAGAAGGTTCTTTAACACTTTATAAACTAAATGTGTAAATAAAAGTGCAAAGAGAGAGCTTTTATGAGGCGAAGAATATACCCATAGGCAAGAATGCATGCATGTAGAACAATCATAATGATAATAGTCATTGGAATAATTTACATAAATGGACAAGCCTGTATAGGATTACAATTTATATGAAACCCTTGAATCATACATTTTAACAAAATAACTATGAACAAAATTCATTGGCAAACATTATACACAAACGATAGTCATGGCATATGGTCGTATCAATTTTATTCTGCATATGAAATCTCGACGATAACAAGCTTATGATGAAGAGCATATTAAGAACAGAATAACATAATAGGGTTGCAAAACCCCAAACAAAACAACGATCAAATACTTTGTTTCTCAGCTAAATCATTTCAAAACAGTAGAAGGTTTGATGAGCCATAATAAATAGAGAAAGCATTTAGTATCCTTTCACAGTTTTCTCAGTTTCAGACTAATTTGCTAGCTTTGAGTCCTCAGAAGGTTGGGGATTTTCATTACATCAATAAGGATCTTGTTCTATTCTTTGATGGGGTTGCAAATCTTGACGAATGCGGTGCTGATGGTGTCATTTATCTAAACCATGTCCATCACTTTACACTTCGTCTGAAGTGTGGCAGAGGTTCGAATATGAGGGTGGAACTCTTAGCATTGTGGTGCGTGATTAGAGTTGCAAATATCTTTGGTTTAGTTTCCGTGCAAATCTTTGGGGACTCACGTGTCACCATTAAATGGGCACGTGGAGAATATGATATTTGATATTAATGTTCTGGATTTGGTTCACTTGTGTTGGAGAATTAAGCAGGAACTCAGACTTTTTGGGTCGGTGGCTCTTGAACATGTTTATAGGGAACATAATGTGCTGGCTGATACATTGTCCAAACTGGCTCTTGAAGGCATGGAGGATATTGTTTTTTGGGAGGAATTATGGGAGGGCAAGCTGATTGCCTTTGGTTCATATAACATTTTGATTTGATAGTGTTTTGTCTTTGATCAGACTATTAGACTTTTGACATATTTCTGATGTATTTTGTATTTTTCGAGACAATCTTTTAAAGGATTGACATCTGAACTATCAGGCTCATAGAAAGACCTAATCTTGTACTATTTGATTCAATTTTTGAATAACAATAGTATGTTTTTTTTTGCAGGAAAAAAAAATAGAGAAAGCATGAGAAGCGACAAGAGGGCACCAAAATCATGTGCCAATATTTTGGAATGGAACCTGAAGTACCTATTAAAGGTAGTGACCTTGGTTGCATATTGATCAATCACACCTTATATTTCTTAATAGTGGTTTATTTTTGCCTAATATTTTGTAGATTTCTATACAAATTCAAATTATAATTAATAGATAGAAATTTACATTTAAGCTAAACCACCATTCTATCCCAAGTTCTGATTTTGACTTTACCTTTCTTCTACCTTTTAAGATGCACTATCCCACCATTAGGATGCATCTCCTTTCAACCTCATGTAGTCTATTTTCACACTCATAGGGTCCTCAATCTAATTCATGTTAAAGAATGTATCATTGTCTCTAACCCAATAAGTTAACTCTTTTGGGTTTAAACTTCTAAAGTAGATGTCTAGATGTCTCCATCTTTCGATTTCCTCTCAAATGTATTAGGGACTTATTAATCATATCTTTTGATCCTTCAACTACCTAATCTTCTTCCATTGGAAGCTCATCTTGCAATTCTTCATCACTCATATCTCATCTTGTAATTCCTCATCACTCATATCATGAACTTCAACTACAAATCTTCTATGAGTTGTTCCTATGGCTTCAAATCTTGCATGGATAGTTCTGATCCCTAAGCCACATCATCTACAAGCCTCCATGATTCCTTCTACCTCTCCATTGCACATCTAAGCCTCTTATATTAGCCGTAATATTGCTTCTACACAAAATTCTTTCCTACATTACTATCCAAGAAAATCTCTTTAACTCTAACTCCATTTTGTTTTCCAAAACCAATTATACCCAACACTCTAATTAATCTAGAATAGTCCTCTATAATAAAACACCCCTTTATTGCAACTTTATAGTGGTAAAATTTAAAGCACCCAAAGGCTACAAACTCAAGTACACAACCAACCTTAAAATATGTCAAAAATACAAACACACAGTAAAATAATTCAGATCTCAAATTCATATTTATATTCAATTTCATAAAATTTCAAATTATGGTATGTAGACCTCAAAAGCTTCATGCATCAAAAAAGATTATAAGAACCCTCCAAACACAAGATTTTAGAAACACTATCTCTTACACACAATTTTACAAATACTAGAATTACATTAAAATAAAACTAAAACTTCTACTTCTTGGCTATCCCTTCACCTCTGGTTATGTTAGTTATTCCTTTGTTCTTTTATTTTCTACTCATTACTGTAAAAAGAAAACTCTCACTTCAATGCCAAACTTTCATTTTTCTCTGCCTTTTCATTTAAAACTCAATCATCTTATTTTCCTTTAACAATCCTCTAAAACATCTTCCAAACTCAATGCCCTCCTTCTATTAACTTCATTAACAATCCTCTATAACATCTTCCAAACTCAATGCCCTCCTTCTATTAACTTCATGATAGTCCCTTCTTCACGTCCATGTTCGCCATTCTCCTGTCCACGGAGACCTTTTTATTTTCTCTTCCCTCCATTCACATGCTTTGGCCCGTTCATTATTTATTTTGGAGGTAAATTAATAGTTAATGAAGAAGAGGTTAGGTTCCATCCAAAAATATTGCAAAAACAAATAAAACGAAACCATAGATATGCCCCTCAAACAATTTAGATCTATAGGCAGCTGGCAAATTAATTTGAAAGCTTACCCTATGAAAACTTACCATGGCAAAATTTACAGCAACTTGACCTAAGGATTCTAATCACAGTGGAGGTTCAGTCACAAATAGAATACAAGAGAATTCCGAAAATTTTGTGGAACACTGGATGTGATGGAGATCGATGGATGAAATTCCCTAGGAGCAGCCTTGCATGAGCCAGATCCAAATGGAGGGATAACAATAATCTCTTCTCTCTCCTCCAAGTGAACAAGGCATGAAATAAGAATCGTTCATGCAGGTGGAATCAATAGATGTGGTGAGTTCAATTTTTAGTTCCAACAGTTGTGGGTGGAGAGATACCAGTGCTAAGTGCTAATAGTGCCTAAATGAGGACCAATTTTGTTGAGTTTGTAATGGTTGTCCAACTACTTACATTTTTAATTTGCATAACTAGAACTAGTTGGGACATGCTGGTTAAGCACTTTCATAAAGTAAAAATAGTTTACATTCATTAGCAAACACCTGGTTTATCATATTAACTATATGATATCATTTATAGCATTGTTGCAATTTCTATCACCTTTTAATTAAGGAGGACATTCCAAACACAATCAGTTTAAATTGGGAGGAAATGGTATGAATCAATAGATGTGGAGAGTTCAATTTTTACTTCCAACAGTTGTGGGTGGAGAGATACCAGTGCTAAGTGCTAATCGTTCCTAAATGAGGATCAATTATGGTGAGCTTGTAATGGTTGTCCAGCTACCTACATTTTTAACTTGCACAACTAGAACTTGTTAGGACATGCTTGCTAAGCATTTTTATGAAGCAAAAATAGTTTACATTCATTAGCAAACACCTCGTTTATCATATTAATTATATGTTATAATTTATAGCATTGTTGCATTTTCTATCACCTTTTAATTAAGGAGGACATTCCAAACACAATCAGTTTAAATTGGGAAGAAATGGTATAGATCCTACTAGAACTTGTCGAAGTGAAAGATATTAATAAGTAATTGAATAGTAAATAAACAAAATGGAATGATATGGTTAAAAGTAACCATCTCCATTTGAATCTCATTTATGGCTTTCCCTTTGCCTTTATAGGTGAAACTTAGATTTAATATATATTAACCAAATCAAGTGGATAAATTCAGGAAAGAAGGAAAAGTATATATATGTTAAAGCTTTTCTCTACATTAATGACTTTCATCCCATGAATCAACTTTATCTTAGATCTTACTTGGATAACTAAAAGTAAAAACTAAAATATTTGCTATAATATTAATATTCTTAACTTGTTAACTATGATCATTTAGGAATGTTTTTTTTAAATTAAACATAGAAATAAAAATTTAAAGAAAGTTTTTCCTTCTTAAATTTGTTAAGCAAAAAAAAATCTTACTAAAAGTTAATAAGTATTATCGTTATGATATCAAAATACTTCTTATTATTTATTTTCAAATCATATATTACTAAACATTTTAAATAATTTTAAAATACAATTTATATTGTTTGGTCATAACACAAAGTACTGTAAAGCAAGATTTAAAATATATGTAATCAATCAACAAATACAAAATATACATGCAGTACAAAGTTTAATAGAAATAAATCATAGTAGTAAAGTTCTATAAATTGAAATACAGTTTTAGCTTTGCAAATTTCTCCCAAGGGCCTGATTAAATAATTTTAAAATACAATTTATATTGTTTGGCCATAACACAAAGTACTATAAAGCAAGATTTAAAATATATGTAATCAACCAACAAATATTAAATATACATGCAGTACAAAGTTTAATAGAAGTAACTCATAATGGTAAAGTTCTATAAATTGAAATGCAATACAAAGAGTCTGATTTAGAGGCCTGAAATCTCTAGACAATCCATTGAACAATGCAGTTTTCCTCCAACTTGATACAGATTATCTAAGTATGATCAATAAACAACTTGTATAGTATAAACAATGTTACAATTTAGACATTTAAAAATGTATACAAAATTTGCACTATTTAAAATATAAACACTTATCCCTGTAATTTAAACTACTTCAATTGTCCCTATTCCATACTTTTACAAATTGTTATAAATTAACTGAAATACTGTTTATACCTTGCAAAAAAACCTAACCTATCCTAATGCCCAGTTCTTTATTTGTTTCCTTTCATAAGATTTCTCACATTATAAGCTGCTTCAACTGTCCCAAAATTCCATACCTTCCCCAACCTGCACCTGCAAAATACAGTTAAACAAAAAAGTTTTACAATATGCAAAACAAAAAAGTTTTACAATATGCAAAACAAAAAAGTTGACAATATGCAAAAGACAAAAACTAACATGAAAATTCAAATCTCACATGAAGATTCAAACCTAATATGTAAAAAATCGATAGTAAGCAAAAGACTGAATCAGTTACCTTGTTTATTCTATGTATTCACATTCAGGCATCTTTTACTTACAGATTAAAAGTGACAGTGTGATACTAGTAAACTATTAGTTTTCGGTCATATCGCCTACCTTTATGGATTGTGATCCTTCGTGCCCGCCATGAGTTGCTTACATTTGATTTCCACCCTGGTTCTGGTACTGGTTCAAGTAATCACTATTCCCAAATCCATTATTTGCTGCAATCTCAGCCTCGTATTGCTCTCACTCATGAATACTCTCAATTAACTCATCACGTGCCAAAGTCCCACCATGGTTTCTCAGCCTCGTATTGCTCCCACTCATGAATACTCTCAATTAACTCATCACGTACCAAAATCCCACCCTGGTTCCAGTCAATTAATTCATCCTGTGCCGCAATTCCTTGGTTGATGCGTTCTGGATTCACTGAAGCGTCAATAAAATCTTGATCAAAAGATTGATTACCATGATTCTTCTGGAAAGTCTCTCCTGTGGGAGTATTGTTGCTCATCTCTGCCAAAACCCCACCCTGGTTCCAGTCAATTAATTCATCCTGTGCCGCAATTCCTTGGTTGATGCGTTCTGGATTCATTGAAGCGTCAATAAAATCTTGATCAAAAGATTGATTACCATGATTCTTCTCGAATCTCTCTCCTGTGGGAGTATTGTTGCTCATCTGTGCCAAAACCCCACCCTGGTTCCAGACAATTAATTCATCCTGTGCCGCAATTCCTTGGTTGATGCGTTCTGGATTCATTGAAGCCTCAATAAAATCTTGATCAAAAGACTGATTACCATGATTCTTCTCGAATGTGTCTCCCGTGGGAGTATTGTTGCTCATCTGCAATTGTATGTCAATTGGCATGCCTTCCAAGTATTCGTTTGGAAATCCTTGAGCACATCCCACGTCAACACCATTAAAATTGCTTTGATTTAAACCTTGGGCAGGAGTTGTCTCGCTTTGATTGTGGTTTATTAACCCAGCCAGCTCCATTCTTATCCGCTTAAAGTTGCTGTTGAGACTAGCACGGCCTACATTGCTGTCTAAATACTGGTTCGCCGCTTGGCCTCTTTGGAGACAGCTAATGTTGCCGCTAAATTGATTCCCGTGCAGGTTTTCTTCCCCTATTCCGACACCATGAAACTGATAGCCTGTAGCATTCCAGTCTGGCCGTATGGTTTCTGCCGGAGGAGGACGCGGTGGCATGATTTGATCATATGTAGGGACACTATAGTTTCCTGCAGAAGGAGTGACTGAAGGTCGATGTAGAAAACTGTCAGTTACCACGGGCTGCTGTTTCAAAGAAGATACTGGGTCTGATGCTTCACATAGATCTTGGAAAGTGGGTGGAACTGGAAACTGCTCGCCTGTAAACTGGAAAGTGGGTGGAACTGGAAACTGAGAAGGGATGTTGGGTGAAAACTTACCAGGGATGTCCATGGAAGATGAGAATGTGGGTGGAACTGGAAACTGCTCGCCTGTAGCGTTCCGGTCTGACCGTATGTTTTCTGCCAGGGGAGGACGCGGTGGCATCATTCGATCATATGTAGTAGGGACACTGTAGTTTCCTACAGACGGACCGAATGAATGTCGATGTAGAAACTGCTCCGTTATCACGGGCTGCTGCTTAGAAGAAGATCCGGGATCTTTGGGATCACCTAGATGTTGGAGAGTGGGTTCCTGAAATTGCTGGGGTGGAAACTGAGCAGGGATGTCCATGGTGGATAATAATGTGGGTGGAAATCCATTCTTTTGGGCAGCAACGATGATCGGCTGCTTCAATAACCATTCTATAGCTTTGGAGCTATCTTCTAGACTGAATGATTTGTGTAGCTCTAACATAGGCTTCGTGGCCGTTGATATCAGCCAATCCAAGGTCTCCCCACCATTGTTAAAGTCTAGCTCTCTAGTAAGCTCTACTAAACGGTCAGTTTTCTTTGGCACTGACCAATTTAGGGTTTCTTCGCCAGTCTGGAAGCCCAGTTCTTGTGTTAAACCTACTAGACGCTTTCCCATTGGCACTAACCAATTAATGGTTTGTCCACCCTTGTCATGGCCCAGGTCTTTTGTCAGTTCAACCAAACCCTCCATTTCAGACGGTAATATCCAGTCAGCCGCAGCTCCCGGAGATTTCAAGTCCAAACCTGTGCTAAGCTCATATAACTGATTTTTAGAGGCACTTGTCAACTTCAGTCTCCGTGATTTTTGTTTGCATGGTTGTTCCTGCAGGTCACTTGGATACCCCTTATCCTCGGCTTTTGATTTGGTGCTCAGCTCGGTTCCTTTGTTCATTAAGGCAAGGACGTCGATATCCCTTCTGCTCGGCATTTGATTTAGTTGTCTGGTTGGTCATTTTTCCGGAGAAGCCTGCAGAGCTACTATCCGACATTTTTGTTGCATCGCTGTCCATAACGACCTGGAGGAGATTGGAAGGCAACACTCCAATATGTATCTAATTCTGAATTCTCCCCAGCACAATATATTTACCTAATTCTGAATTCTCTCCAACACAAGATAGGTTATACCCCAACGAAAAACCTGCAAAAGGACGCCCAGTTCTTAATTCTCTGCAGCAGTGATATCTTCCAAAAACACACCAAAAAAACCAAAGTACAAGATTTTGGTATCTTCCGAATATCACCAAAAAAACCAAAGTACAAGATTTTGGTATCTTCCGAATATCACAAAAAAAACCAAAGTCCAAGATTTTATAATGGAAAAATAATAACGGCTATTAGCCTCTTCAAACACCCCTAGAGTTTGAGATGGTTAAAATAATTAAAAAAATATTATTAATTACACTATAACGGACGCATTTGGAACACGCTATACCCTCTATGGATTCATAATTATTTGAGAAACTCTAATTTTTTTTATATGTACAATTAAAATAGGTGATTTAATGGATTTTTATTTTAAAAATAATAAAAAGATTAATAAGTTAAGTTAATTCAGTTAAGGTGGTCGTTTCGTGAGTAGGATGACCTGGGTTCAATTCCCCTTAGAGGTGAGTTAGTTGGGAGGAGACACCCAACATCCAACTAGTTGAGGGTTTGTGTGACCTAGGTCGGTGACATACCCATGTGATTTTCATGGTTTAGATGCCCATGGGTCATGGTTTCTTACACCAAAGGCCACCCGCACAAGTAAAAAAGATTATAGCAAATGAACAAAAAACATTAATATTATTTTTTATTAAAAAAATTGTTCAAATTTTTATAAAAAAAATTAAAGAGATTAAAATAATTATTATAAAGTGTTTCTTTATTTGTTAAAAGAATGGGTAATTGAGCTATTCAAGGTTTAAGCATCCTATGTCACAAAGAGTGCATCCTAACCACCTAGACCAAGACAAAAAAAGCCTCTCATAACGATAAATAATACCCTAAGATCCAAATCCTAGGCTCTATCATGAGCTGAGAGGGATCAAATCTACTATTTTAACCGCCATAATATAATTATAATTTAAATTTATTTATTATTGGCTAACATAATATAATTTATTACTTTTACTCATTTTTATTATAATTTATTACTTTTTACTGGTTACTGGACATCTCTCTCATTTTATTATTGTTTTATTATTGGTCGACTTAATATAATTTATTACTCTTTTTTTACTCGTGTAACGTTACATCTCTCTCATACTCGTGTGTAATGTTACTTCTCTCTCATACTCGTGTGTAACGTTACATGGACACACATTACAACATCTCCCTCATACTAACTTATACATACTCTAAACTTTTTGATCATTTCAACTTAATATGTATATATCAAATTACGATAATAGCCATTACAATTACACATTCATAGGATGTGCCAATATATCTTATCCTTTTTAACCAACCATGTTGATATCAAATACCTTAATTACACATATAATATATAAACAAAAAAATCCTTAATTATCATACTATGATGCCACTTATTAGTCCATGTTTTCAGTATGGCAAGGAATTTTGTGTATGAAGCCCAAGAAGCCCGATTTCTCTAATCAATACATCTAAACTCGAACTATAGGTCCATTAGGTGAACCCTGGACTATATGAATTGAAGAGAAACTTAAGAAATGTTCAAAAGATATTTGCTAAAAGAGCATTAGATATGGTCGTTTTCAAAGAGTATTAGTTTGAGGAAATATTTATTGAACAATAGCACATACAATACTCTGAAATTTTATGTATTGAAGAGCTATAACTTGAGTCGTCAAATGCATATTAATGTTCATACTTGTAGTTTAATGTAATGAATTCCAACTCATGTGAAACCTCAACCATGGTGGATCTTACATTTATGTTAAAAATAAACATATTGATGCAAGTTCAACAACTAGTGAATAATTGTTCTAGCCTACAAGTCTTTTCTTTCATCAATTAAAAGTCCCCCAATTTCTTAACTACAAGGAAATCAATTCTAGGTACTAAAAGTAGCACTCCCGTGACTTCTTCTGAGAGAGACATTATGGGTTACTCTGAGCATTTGAAAAATATGGCATGTTCTGCAACTCGTGAATAATTGCTCTAACCTGAAAGTTTTAGTTAATATTGGAAGGAATCATTGATTTCATCACTGAAAACTCCCCCAATTTGTTAACTACAATGAATTCTAAGCATCGAAAACATCACTTCTGTAGCTTCTTCCATGAAAGGCATTATGGGTTACTCTAAGGAATTATGTTATGGACATGGTTTTTTTTTTAAATTCCTCAGTCATGTCTATCTCAAAACCAGGGAAAGTTTAACTTTCCATGCTTTGAAAAAATTGTATGTAGAACCTTAAGAAGCATAACAGAATCCATTTCCTGGATTATACAGTGGGACTACATATTCTTGACCCATCTCTTGGATTACAGGGGAAAAAGGAATCCTAACAGTGACAGAATTAGCAAGGTAGAAGAATTACAGTGAAATCTCGCAAGAATTGAGCAGTAAAATCATACATGTAAATAAACTCAGATGTGCACAAGAATGCATGTCATATTCCATTAATATGTATACTCAAAGAATATAGTACAATTGAGGAAATTCAATTACCCGGGAGGAATTTGAATCCATCATAGCCTAGCATAGGAATTATCCCCACTACAATGCTCCAATAGTTACAAACTCAATTGAATGTTAGCTCACTAAAGCTACTATGAGTTAACTAATCATGAAGGGTGCATCAGTGAGTTTCTCATCCAAATCCAAAACGGGCTAGATAGGGCACATTAGTTGACAATCAATGGAAATCGGAGCTCAAATGCCCCACTACAGACATGAACTTAGGTGGACTGAACCAGATCATTGAGTTAGCTCCTAAAACCTAGGGAATTGACTCTGCATGGCGTAAATTCATGCATGAGGGTGCATTAAGTGTCTAATGATGCCCATGTGACAACTGCACACCACTAGGGGTTCAACAACTGTAACATCCCTAACAAAAATCATAAAATTTTAAATTTTTTTAACAGGGTCATTAAAAATACCTAACTTATGGTTTAGCCGGACAACAACCATGTGGTTTAAGTCACCCTAAAGAAAAAGGTTGTGGACTTTGAAGTTCTTCAATACTCTTGTTGTAACTGACACATGTATATGTATGGTTAATTGTGATGTTTATGTTTCAAATAAAAGGTTCTTGCTTGTGTTTACTTGTACATGATTTCCTTCTTAGCAGTTATGAATAATCACAATTACTATGGAAAAAACTCTTATAAATACAAAATAAAACAAAATAAGTTAGTAGAGGGTCCCTTGGGTCCCTTGGCCTTACTTAGCTTAATGAGCTAACACATATGAGTGGTTTTGATATGCAGGTGGAAAATGAAGGGGTGTAAATAGTTGGGAAAGGATAACATGATGATATCCTATCAAGTCCTAGGTCGATGATCGTTGGTATGTGGTGTGACCCAAATACACAAGGTATAGTGAAAAAGCAATGTTTAAACGATGGTGTGCTCATAGACCCTGAACCCTTTGTTCTAAAAACAATGGCGAAGGGACTATTCAAAGGTTGATACGTATGCACAACATTAATTTGACTTGAAACTGTCAGGTGGCGCATTTAAGGTTCCCATGTGAAGGTGTAGATAGTGGAGTCCGTGTCGAGACATGGGGAAAAGAATGCCCGATACAAACCCTTACATGCCTCTTCCTTCTGCATTGTCTGAATTCGAAGGTGTGGGAGAGTACCATGGGTTTCACCATTTGATGAGGGTTCTCTGGTTCTGTTACCAGCCTGCACATTACTCCATTAATGCTACGTCGAGGTAATGTGCCCATACCTTTACATCTATAATACATACAACACATATATATATATACTTTTGTCTTAAAGTTGAAGGTAATCGTGTTAACGTTTTTGGTTTATGGTTGTGTGACAGGAAAGAACCGTGTAGTGGCCGGAGGGCAAACCCTGGAGGTGGCATCTATCCTGGTGAAACCTGCAGTGCTCTGGACCCTGGTAAGGCCTGGGGTCCCGGGGCACACTTCTACTGGGTGTAAAAATTTTATTCTGCATTTGTAGAGTTAAAAATGGATAAAGATATATTTAAAAGTTGAACTGGTTTGGGAGGCATAGGGAGTAGCCCGTGCTGAGTTTCCCACTCGTCGATGTCTCCTATTTTCGTTTGATGGCTAGCTGTAAGATGACAGACCCACATACTTTTGTGAAGTACTTCTAGTTCTTTGAAGATTTAAAGCTTCGCTGGACAGGTTTTGTTGTTTGAGAGGTTTTACCTCATTTTGATAAAGTTGGCATTTTTGTGAACTATTGGTGCCATAGATTTTAAATGGCCTAAATGAGGATTTTATAAAAAGCTTAAACGCTTACTTTGTTTGCTTAATCTCTTCATAAAAGGAAGTGCATTTTGAAGACTAAGTTTTCTTACTGTAAATGTATGAAGAAAAGAATGGTACCACAAGACGATTTATAAGTCTTTATGTGTTTGCTAAAGAATTGTTGTTTGTTGTGAATCTGCATTATCGCTTCTCTGTCAATTAGTTGTTTAGCAAGAAAATCGAATGAAGGCTTTAAAACCCTTATCGTGGATACTGGAAAGTTTTGTTGTTTACATGTAACATAGGTTGAAAACGAATAATGTTCTTCTTACTTTTTAAAGTCCTGTTGCCTATAAGTGTTTGTGTGATTTTAGAGGAAGGTAGTTTGATTTAAACTAGTAGAAATTACGATCATGGTAGCTTTCTGGCTTTATAAAAAGATTAGGGTTTCGATGTCTATAATATGCCGAAAATAAACAAAAGTAATGTGGTTTGGACAGAGATCTAAATCGAAACCCTGGTTTTAAAAAAAGAATTTCATGTCTCGATTTCTTTTTGCCCCCCTTCCTGCTATTATTAGCTACAAGACAATCGTATGGCCCTACAGTAAAACAAAGTGGGCTTCTGTGCATAGCTCCTAGTATTAATTACTTGTGAAAAATGTATGGTTTCTGTCCTTGGTTTTTAAAATGAAGGATTTTCAATGTCTATGCAAAAATAGGTTTATCTTTCATGAAATGTTTGGTTATTTCAAGAAATGACAGAAGAGAAACAAAATAAAATATCTCCACAGATCTAATCTATATTTTGATATTGAGCCTATAATGTAGAGATCTAATATTTAAATAGTAATCATTTCAACTAAAGCAAGGTTTTAACAGTTATTGAAAGTATATAAAACAAGGAAAATAAAGCAATGAGAAAAAGGCCCTGCTTTATCAACACGCAATAGTATTGACAACAAAATATGATTTGAAAATAAATCTTTTAGATCTACATATAAATATGCCACAGATACTAGTAATATTATCAAAATGATAAAGATCCCGCCCTGTCAATGTACACTTGCATTGTTAGCAACAAGTTTTAACACAACGGTTTCATATCTAAATCATAGCAGATATAGGACCACAGATCTGCATACACATATATATTATTTTAACTTAGGGTATTGAGTTCCATCCATCCAATTCCTAATCTGTATGATAACAGTGTTTAGGTCTGTATTCGTTTCAAACAATAATTTCTTAATAAGATCCGATCTACCATAAATTGGGGTCGCTTATTAAAAACAATAGATCTACGATTAACTGATGCATAAAGTTATTCAAAACATATTATTAGAAAAATAGAGGATGCATAAAATAAGGAAGATAACAGAACATCAAATTTAAATACTTATCAGTAATTTACTACAGACTAACTGACTGAGGAGCTTCCACTTTCCTCACAACCTTAGACCGCGATTCATTCCTGGATCGTTCCACCAGTCACCCCCCGAGCCAAGCTGAGCATAACAATAATTCTAGACAGACCTAGGGTATTTTTCTATCTACTACAACAGAGTGTCCACAAGGTTCGTTTATCATCCTATCAGGTGTGAGTCCATCTAAAAATCATTGCTCCTGCAATGAAAAATAAACAGTCCTCTCTGGACAGTCTCTTTCTGGGATACAACAGGTTTAATTCTGGTGTTGAACGCTCATACTCACGACTGGGCCCTTTTCAGCGCACTTGGAAAACGTTCCATGCAACGTTACCTTCTCTGCTATTACTACTTTTTGGGGCAAGGCTGCTAGATATTTTGGATTTGACAACACTAAGTTTTCTAACTGACACCTAGCAGATTTAGTTATTTAATTATTAATTAATATTTCTTTATTTTAATCCCCACAAATCATTTTAAATTCTTAACCTAATAAATTAGACTTTTACTCTTCTATTGGATGGTTACGACTTTACTTGGGGGGCTAAAGACCTGTCTAGGTTCTTGCATGCTCAACTTCTCTTTGAGCGGTTGCCCTAGTCAGTTCGAAAGAATAAAATAGTAATAAGTCATTATTTAAAATAATCATTAGTTCACTTGATTCTCGAGAGTCTCTAGCTCAACATCAGTTATTTAGTTCAAGTCGAAGTGCTCCAGAGCTTCTTAGCTCAACACTCACTCAACTATTAGTGTTCTCCGAGCCCCCTTGGCTCATGCACGTGTTGTGCATCGTCGAATTTATTACAACGTTCAAAAAAACAAAATTAAAATAATATTCAAAGTAATAGAGTAGTCTTTTCTCAAGATGTTACATCCCTCCTCGCTTAAAACAACACCACCCCAATGTTAGGGAATTGAACCGAGACCATGAAACAAGGAGGGGTAGGACTCTTTCATGTCAGTCTCGTTCTCCCAAGTAGCTTTTTCAGGTCCGAAATGTTTCCATTGTACCTTCAGCTGGACGATGGTTCGCTTTCTGAGCGATACCTCTCTCCTATCCAATATGTGCAGGTAGATCCAATTCATAGGACACGGGTCCTCTCTTGGCCAGTATTTCGAATGGCCCACAGAAACGTGGAGCTAATTTGCCGCATTTTCCCAGACTTAGGGAATTTCTTTTTGCTTTGACTTTTAAGTACACATGTTCGCCAACTTGATAATCCTTGTACTATTGTTTTCTGTCCACATAACTTTTCTGCCTATCTTGTGCCTCTTTTAAATTCTGTTGCACCTTCACAACCAGCTGTTCCAGATCTTTCAAGAGATCTGGTCCCAACATAAGTCGATCGAGTGGGCTGTCCCAGGTGACCAAGGTCCTGCATTTGTTGCCATACAGTATTTCAAACGGGCTCATTCTGGCCAAGGCTTGGAAGCCGTTATTGTATGAAAATTCTGCTAAGTGTAAATACTCCTCCCATTTATTGGGTTTGTTCATGACATACATCCTGAGCATGTCCTCAAGAATTTGGTTGACCCGCTCTGTTTGTCCGTCTGTTTGGGGATGGTAGGCAGTGCTAAATTGTAGCTATGTTTCTAAGCCAGAAAATAAGGCTCTCCAAAAATTACTGGTAAATTTTGTGTCCCTGTCGGAGATGATGGCCTTAGGTATGCCATGCAGCCTAAAAATCTCCTTTAAAAATATATCTACAATATTTACAGCCTTATGAGTGGACTTAATCGGAATAAAATGTGCGGATTTAGACAACTTATCTACTACTACCATAATTGAGTCGTTCTGCTTCTTGTTTTTTGGCAAACCCGTAATGAAGTCCATGCTGATTACTTCCCATTTCCACTCCGGAATGGGGTAAACATTGCAGCAGCCCTGATGGATGCTGGTGTTCAGCCTTCACCAATTGGCATTCCTGGCATTTGGCGATAATCAGTGCGATATCAGATTTTAATTTTGCCCAAAAATAAAATTTCTTAATGGAAAATATCATTTTCTGATATCCTGGATGCCCAGAATAAGGTTTCCGTTGAAATTCAATCAATATATCAAACCCGATATTTCCACCATCGGGAACGTATAATCTGCCTTTTGACCAAAGTAGTCCCGTGTCGTCAATTTTGTAGTCTTTTTGGTGTACAAACAGTCTGTCTTCTTGTATTTTCTGCACTATTTCGGTGTAAAATGAATCATTTCTGCATGTTTTCTTGATTTTATTAAACAGGTCAGAACTGGTTTGACTTACTGTTACATTGTGTAATAGATGAATTCTACGGCTAAGTGTGTTTTTAGTTTCCTTTCCTTTGATGTGTTTCAGCTCAAAGTTGTACTCACTTAGGAACGCCAACCATCTAGCTTGTCTAGCATTTAAATCAGGTTGATCAAAAAGATACTTCAAGCTCATGTTATCTGTTTTAAGAAGGAATTTCTTTCCCATCAAATAGTGTCTCCACATTTTTAGTGCATGAATAATGGCAGCCAGTTCCAGGTCATAGGTTGGGTAATTATTCTCATCATCTTTCAGTTTCCATGACTCGTAACAAATTACGTAGCCATTTTGAAGGAGGACTCCTCCAATCCCTTCCTTACTTGCATCAGTGCAGATCACAAAGTCTCCATCCGGATCTGCGATCCTTAATATGGGTGCAGTTGTTAGTAGCTGTTTCAACTCTGAAAGCTTTCTTCACACTTGGCTATCCACAAAAACTTGCTTTTCTTTCTCTATAGGGAGGTCATAGGATAGGCTATCCTAGAAAAAATTTCAAGAATTTCCGATAATATCCAGCCAGCCCTAAGAAGGATCTAATATCCGTGACATTTGCAGGGGTCGGCCACTCTTTGATGGCCTTAATATTTTCTGGATCTACAGCTATCCCTTTTTCGGAGATAATGTCCAACATATTGAATTTGATCTCTATAGAAATCGCATTTGCTGAAATTGGCATAGAAATGATGTTCCCTTAAAATATGCAAGACGGTCTTGAGGTGCTCTTGATGTTCTGCTTCATTCTTGGAGTAAATAAGAGTGTCATCTATGAACACTAGTACGAACTTATCTAAATACTTACTGAAAATACTGTTCATCATACACATAAAATTTGCGGGTGCGTTTGTCATCCCGAAGGGCATTACCACAAATTCATAATGTCTGTACCGTGTCCTAAATTACGCACGCACAAATTTGCGGGTGCGTGCGTTTTTCTTATGTCTTCATCTCGAATTCTTACCTGGTTGTACCTAGAGCGTAAGTCAATTTTGGAAAACACCTTTGCTCCCCCAACTTGATCAAACAGGTCATCTATCCTCGGAAGAGGGTATCTGTTTTTAATTGTTAATTTATTCAGTTGTCTATAATTAATGCACATCCGTAAAGTTCCATCCTTCTTCTTCACGAAGAGGATGGATGATCCCCATGGGGACACACTAGGGCGAATGTAAACTTTGTCTATTATCTCTTGTAGTTGAAGCTTCAGTTCTACTAACTCGGGAGTACTCATACGGTATGGTGCTTTTGATACAGCCACAAATCTCGGTAATAATTCTATTGAAAAATCCAAATCCCTCTTGGGTGGCAACTTGGGAATCTCATCTGGAAATACATCTCGAAATTCTGCTAGCATAGGGAAATCTTCAATCTGAAGTTCGTTTTTTGTCTGAAGGTTATGAATATTAATAACATACAATTTACATCCCTTCCGTGCACATTTCTTTACCTATAGTGCTGAGATCTGTCGGATTTGGACCTTCCTGGGTATACCTTGTACTTTACTCTGGTTTCCATGTTGGTCTGTGCATGTAAAACTTTTGTTTAGACAGTCCAGTATAACCTGATGTTGTTCTAACCAATCCATACCTATCAACAGATCATAAGCTCCTAAAGGAAGAATATTTAAGCCTGTTTCAGTTTGTAAGCCATTCATATTCAGCTGGAAGCTTTTAACCATCTTGGTTATCTTTCTTTTTGTACCAGTGGCTAGTTGGACTAGCTAGGGTTTGATATGTTTTGATTTGTTCAATTTACAAGTTTCGACAATTTTAGGAGAAACATAACTTCGGAAAGCCCCCAAATCATTTAAAATAGATACAGGTATGTTAAAAATCTTACCTTCAATTTCGACCGTGGTGGATTGGTAGTCCCCCTGTCCGCCTTCTAATGCAGTGCATATTCGAGGTGTTCTTGCTAGGTCCTCTACAGTTGTTTCTTCCTGTAAGTTGTTGAGGACCTTTACATTTTTATTGTTTGGGTAGTCTTGGTAGTAATGGGGTCCTTGACACCCCTAGCATTTACCTGGTGTAGGGGCTAGCCTAAACCCTCTATCAAAAGTAGGCTTGTTAACAATTCGCTCCAAGTTGTTGGGTTGAGTTGCAGTCTTTGGAAAAAATATGTTTGGCGGAAAACTATTATTCTGCTTTCTGTATGGAGGGGGTCTGAACCCTTTCTTTCGGCTGTCAAAAGATGGTCTCATTTTGTCCTTCTTTTTATTTAGAAGGTCAGTTCGGTGTAGATTTGTTTGTAGCAGAGTCGGGCCTTATGCAGGGCCATCTCTAGGGTCTTAGGTGCATCGAACTCGATTTTGTTTCTGTAGTACGTTGGAAGACAACCTAAAAATTGCTGGATTTTTACCTTTTCATCTTTCACGTATGGTATGTAGTGTAACAGTTCTAAGAATATGTTAATGAGTGCATCCATAGTTTGAGAGTTTAATTGTAGTTCATGAAATTCTTTAATCTTTCTATCGAAGAATCTTTCTGGCATGTACTTTTCCTGAAAAAGCGTCCTGAAATCTTTCCACCCAACTTCCGCTCTTTTAGTATCCTTGGTGTGTTTTAAATCTTGCCACCATCTTGCAGCCTTACCATTTAAGTTGTAGATGGCCAAGCGGGCCTTCATGTGGCTGGTATAGTGATGTACCTAGAAATACTTATTCATTTCTAACAGCCACTCTTTGGGTTTTTCTCCTGAATCGAGATCTCCTTCAAAGGTTGGGGATTTAATATTTTTGAATTCTCCTTGAAGGTTGTCCTCCTTATACTTTTTCTTACAAGGAAAGGGGACATAGGAATCAGAAGAATATTCGGAGTCATCGTAAAGGGAGCTGAAAGAATCCGACTGTTCGGAGGATTCCTCAAGCTTCCTAAAATCTGGGCTATAGCTTTTCTTTCTGCAGTGATGTTTAAATACTTTCTTAGTTGTTGAATGGCTAGTTTTCTTATGGTTCTTCTTCCTAATTAACTTCTATAATATGGAATCATTAACCTCATGTTGTTCTCTTCTTTTGTTGAGATTATCATCTTTGAAATTTCAGAATTCAGCCTACAGATTCTGTACTGTTTTCACCAAATTGGAGGTTTTGTCAGCCCCATCACTGTCATTTAATTCTACTACTATTTCTCGTTCCCTGGGAATCGAGTTCAAGTTTCCATGTTGACTGTCTTCTCTTTCAGAGTTCATAATGTTTATTGTTTCCTGAACAATGTTCCAATGTGTAGAAAACAA
Organism: Larix kaempferi; assembly: GCA_027924585.1. NCBI lineage: Eukaryota > Viridiplantae > Streptophyta > Pinopsida > Pinales > Pinaceae > Larix > Larix kaempferi. The sequence continues at coordinate 22,759,199 of BSBM01000094.1, read as the reverse complement.
AATTTTAGTTAGTTTTGCAGCAGTAGGCTCATAGGCCTCGAGTTTCCAAACAGGAGCTCTGATACCACTTGTAACATCCCTAAAAAAAATCATAAAATTTTTAAAAAATTTAACAGGGTCATTAAAAAATACCTAACTTATGGTTTAGCCAGACAACAACCATGTGGTTTAAGTCACCCTAAAGAAAAAGGTTGTGGACCTTGAAGTTCTTCAATACTCTTGTTGTAACTGACACATGTATATGTATGGTTATTTGTGATGTCTATGTTTCAAATAAAAGATTCTTGCTTATGTTTACTTGTAAATGATTTCCTTCTTAGTGGTTATGAATGATCACACTTACTATGGAAAAAACTCTTATAAATGAAAAATAAAATAAAACAAGCTAGTAGAGGGTCCCTCGGGTCCCTTGGCCTTACTTAGCTTAATAAGCTCACACATATGAGTGGTTTTGATAGGCAGGTGGAAAATGAAGGGGTGTAAATAGTTGGGAAAGGATAACATGATGATATGCTATCAAGTCCTAGGTCAATGATTGTTGGTATGTAGTGTGACCCAAATACACAAGGTATAGTGAAAAAGCAATGTTTAAACGATGGTGTGCTCATAAACCCTGAACCCTTTGTTCTAAGGTTGATACGTATGCACAACATTAATTTGACTTGACACTGGTAGGTGGCGCATTTAAGGTTCCCATGTGAAGGTGTAGATAGTGGAGTCCACGTCGAGACATGGGGAAAAGAACCCCCGATACAAACCCTTACATGCCTCTTCGTTCTACATTGTCTGAATTCGAAGTTGTGGGAGAGTACCATGGGTGTCACCGTTTGATGAGGGTTCTCTGGTTCTGTTACTAGCCTGCACATTACTCCATTAATGCTACACTAAGGTAATTTTCCCATACATTTACATCGATAATACATACAACATATATATATATATATATATATATATATTTGTCTTAAAGTTGAAGGTAATCGTGTTAACGTTTTTGGTTTATGGTTGTGTGACAGGAAAGAATCGTGCAGCGACCGGAGGGAAAACCCTGGAGGTGGCGTCTATCCTAGATAAACCTGCAGTGCTCTAGACCCTGGTAAGGCCTGGGGTCCCGGGGCACACTTCTATTGGGTGTAAAAATTTTATTCTACGTTTGTAGAGTTAAAAATGGATAAAGATATATTTAAAAGTTGAACTGGTTTGGGAGGCATAGGGAGTATCCCGTGCTGAGTTTCCCACTCGTCGATGTATCCTATTTTCGTTTGATGGATAGCTGTAAGATGACAGACCTACATACTTTTGTGAATTACTTCTAGTTGTTTGAAGATTTAAAGCTTCGTTGGACAGGTTTTGTTGTTTGAGAGGTTTTACCTCATTTTGATAAAGTTGTCATTTTTGTGAACTGTTGGTGCCATAGATTTTAAATGGCCTAAATCAAGATTTTATAAAAATCTTAAACGCTTACTTTGTTTGCTTACTCTGTTAATAAAAGGAAGTGCATTTTGAAGACTAAGTTTTCTTACTGTAAACGTATGAAGAAAAGAATGGTGTCGGAAGACGATTTATAAGTCTTTATGTGTTTGCTAAAGAATTGTTGTTTGTTGTGAATATGCATTATCGCTTCTCTGTCAATTAGTTGTTTAATGAGCTAGAAAATCGAATGAAGGCTTTAAAACACTTATCGTGGATACTGGAAAGTTTTGTTGTTTACATGTAACAAAGGTTGAAAATGAATGATGTTCTTCTTTCTTTTTAAAGTCATGTTTCCTATAAGTGTTTGTGTGATTTTAGAGGAAGTCAGTTTGATTTAAACTAGTAACAATTACGGTCATCAGTTTTGATGAGCATCCCGATCTATCAAAACTCCATCCTCATTGCTCCCTCTTCTATTATTGGGAAAATGGAAGCTCTAATCAGGAAATTTCTCTGGGAAGGAGGTAAAAGAAACCATCACAGAATCCATCTGGTAGGCTGGGACAAAATCCAAAAGCCATACAAGGAAGGAGGTCTGCAAATCAGAATCCTATCAAGATAGAATCTAGCCATGGGGGAAAAAATTCTCTCGAAACTAGTCTCAGGCCGCGAAAGTTGGAGCAAAAAAGTCATAAGAAAAAAATACTTTCCAGGACCAAGATTAAGGTGTCTAGACAAGCCTTCCCATCGGAAGAAAGGTTCTCCAATTTTTACTCTCTGTATCAAAGCATTAGAGCATTTCACAAGCCTCCTTTACTGGATTCCTGGGAACGGGAAAAAAATAAACCTATGGGAGGACCCTATCTTGGGAGAACAACCTCTAGGTCAGCTTTCAGAAATTGGAAATCTAAAAATATGGATGCAGCACAGAAACAAAGAAACTCTCTGGGATATCTCCAGTTGGGAGGAGGAAGGGAACAAAACCTGGAAAGATTGGAACCTTGGCAATGTCCCTCCGGACCTAAAAGCCGAAGTTGAGCACTTATTACATCTTCTTCAAGGTAAATCCCCCCAATCAGAGACCGCCAAAGACACCAGAGGATGGGGCCATCGATCTGGCTGTTATACAGCTACTGATGGGTACAAAACACTTCAAAATGTGCATTACGCCCCTCCAAATCCTGCAAAATGGAACTTTATATGGGACAACCCCTTTATCCCCAAAATAGACTTCTTCTGTTGGACCACAGCTCACAACAGCATTTTAACAGGTGATACTCTAAAAAGAAGAGGAATGGAAGGCCCTTCAAGATTCCCTCTGTGTCTCGAAGATGAAGAAACAACGAATCATTTGCTGCTATTTTGTCCTTTCTCAATGCAAGTCTGGGCGCAGGTGATCACCCCAAGCCAAGGCACCATAGACATTACTAGAAACTTATCTAATCTCTTCTCCAATGGGGTTAAAAACTCACCCTTTGATCTTCAAAAGAAAAATCTCCTTAAGACAATATGGATGTGGATCCCCAAAGTAATCTGCTGGAAGATCTGGCTTGAGCGCAACAGACACATCTTCAGAGACGAGGCAAGCTCCAGCTCCAATGTTGTAACCAAATGCATAACTCTTTTGGGGGAAGTTGTGGACTCCAGAGCAACCCTATCCAACTCTAAAACTCTCAATCCTCACGAAGCAAGTTGGTTGGCTAAATTCACCCTCAAAGATGTCCCCGCCTCTATATCCTCCACAACTCACGAAAGATGGGAAATCCGACTGGATGAACTTGAATTCCAAAATTGGAGAACCTCATTAAAGGAATGCTGCCTCTTTTTTGATGGGGCCTCCAAGGGAAATCCTGGCCAAGCTGGAGCAGGGGGGGTCCTCCTCAACACAAAGAATGAAATCCTATCCACTTTTGCCTGGGGACTAGGGATAGATTCAAACAACAAAGCTGAATCTCTGGCCCTCTGGCAAGGACTAAAGCAGGCTCAAATCAATAACATCACATAAATCACGGTGTTCGGAGACTCTCGGATCATAATCCAAGCAATGGTCCTAAAGAAGCTTTCACACCAGATCAGTCTTACAAGGATCCTTAGCAGAATCTTCACGATTGCATCGAACTTCAGGAAAATCAGATACTAGCATGTCCTCCGGGATCTTAATGGTCAAGCTAATGCTGAGGCAAACAGAGCCGTTCTCCTGGGCAGGAGTATCATCTCAGTAAATGACAGAGAATCCACTTGTAATCTACCTTAAGTCTGGAAAGCTATCTAAAAGGAATAATTTCTGGGAAAATAATTTCAATATGGTCAATTCTGCTCTCAATATGGGACCCCACGATTGCCAGATGCCTCAGGACTATGTCACATGCTCCCGTGACTCATCGGGACGCCCATCCTCCTACTTACTTAGCACGCATGGGAGTTATTTCCCATCTCTGCGTTCAACTTGCTATAACCAAAGCAACAACAGTATACAGCTCAGTAGTGCTTCTGCATCGAAGAAAAGAGACAAAGGCCCCAGCATTTTATCATGGCTTCGGTGGTTTCTACCTCTGGAACCCAGCCTGTGGAGGAGCATCTGGAATAGCTACAACAGTCCCTCGATCTTCTCAAAGCCAAATCAGAGGAGTAGGGAGAGCTACTGCGCTCAATCGTCTCAGAAGACCTCAACCAATGAAGAAAATTTAGATCAGAACTCCAGAAACTCAAAAGAAGAATTCAAAGATACCAAGGGTGGATTGGCATACTTCGAGGACATGGTCTACGCCCACTTCAAAGACAACGCAGTTATCTTAGGATACTATGGGAACAGAATCGCCACCTTGGACTCGTTAACCAGAAGATCATGGAGAAGCTTAACATCAAATATGCTCTCCCCCGACTTCTTCAGCTTCTCTGATGTTGTTTTAGGACCTACAATTTACTCTGGAACAATCTGTGTAATCTTGTCTTACTCTAGCTTGCTTTACAGTCCTGGAATCTATGGGCATTCCAAGTCCAAGAATTTTGTCAATCCAGAACTCGATCTCTATGTAATGCAGCACCCGGTGGCTGATTCACCTGTTTCTAATTAAACTTCCCAATGTTATGGTAAAAAAAAAAACAATTACGGTCATGGTAGCTTTCTAGTAGCGATTACGGTCATGGTAGCTTTCTGGCTTTCTAAAAATATTAGGGTTTCGATGTCTATAATATGCCAGAAGTAAACAAAAGGAATGTGGTTTGGACAGAGATCTAAATCGAAACCCTGGTTTAAAAAAAAGAATTTCATGTCTCGATTTCTCCCCCCCCCCCCTTCCTGTTGTTATTAGCTACAAGATAATCGTATGGCCCTACAGTAAAACAAAGTGGGCTTCTGTGCATAGTTCCTGGTATTAATTACTTGTGAAAAATGTATGGTTTCTGTCCTTGGTTTTTAAAATGAAGGATTTTCAATGTCTTTGCAAAAATAGGTTTATCTTTCATGAGATGTTTGGTTATTTCAAGAAATGACAAAAGAGAAACAAAATAAAATATCTCCACAGATCTAATCTATATTTTTATATTGAGCCTATAATGTAGAGATCTAATATTTAAACAGTAATCATTTCAACTGAAGCAAGGTTTTAACAGTTATTGAAAGTATATAAAACAAGGAAAATAAAGCAATGAGAAAAAGGCCCTACGTTATCAACACGCAATAGTATTGACAACAAAATATGATTTGAAAATAAATCTTTCAAATATATATATAAATATCCCACGGATACTAGTAATATTATCAAAATGACAAAGATCCCGCCCTGTCAATGTACACCTGCATTGTTAGCAACAAGTTTTAACACAACGGTTTCATATCTAAATCGTAGTAGATATAGGACCATAGATTTGCATACACATATATATTATTTTAACTTAGGGTAATGAGTTCCATCTGTCCAATTCCTAATCTATATGATAATAGTGTTTAGGTCTGTATTCGCTTCAAACAATAATTGCTTAATAAGATCTGATCTACCATACATTGGGTTTCTTATTAAAAACAATAGATCTATGATTAACTGATGCAGAAAGTTATTCAAAACATATTATTAGAAAAATGGAGGATGCAGAAAATAAGGAAGATAGCATAACATCAAATTTAAATACTTATCAATAATTTACTGTAGAATAACTGACTGAGGAGCTTCCACGTTCCTCCCAACCTTAGACCACGATTCGTTCCTGGATCGTTCCACCGGTCACCCCCCAAGCCAAGCTGAGCATAACAAAAATTCTAGACAGACCTAGGGTAGTTTTCTATCTACTACAGCAGAGTGTCCACAAGGTACGTTTATCATCCTATCAGTTGTGAGTCCATCTGAAAATCATTGCTCGTCCAATGAAAAATAAACAGGCCTCTCCGGACAATCCCTTTCTAGGATACACCAGGTTTAATTCTGGTGTTGAGCGCTCAGACTCACAATTGGGGCCTTTTCAGTGCACTTGGAAAACATGCCATGCAACGTTACCTTCTCTTCTATTAATACTTTTTGGGGCAAGGCTGCTAGATATTTTGGGTTTGACAACACTCAGTTTTCTAACTGACACCTAGCAGATTTAGTTATTTAATTATTAATTAATATTTCTTTATTTTAATCCTCACAAATCATTTTAAATCCTTAACTTAATAAATTAGACTTTTACTCTTCTATTGGATGGTTACGACTTTACTTGGGGGGCTAAAGACCTGTCTAGGTTCTTGCATGCTCAGCTTCTCTTTGAGTGGTTGCCCCAGTCAGTTCGAAAGAATAAAATAGTAATAAGTCGTTATTTAAAATAATCATTAGTTCACTTGATGCTCCAGATCCTCTAGCTCAACATCAGTTATTTAGTTCGATTCGAAGTGCTCCAGAGCTTCTTAGCTCAACACTCACTCAACTATTAGTGTTCTCCGAGCCCCCTTGGCTCATGCACATGTCATGCATCGTCGAATTTATTACAATGTAAAAAAAAACAAAATTAAAATAATATTCAAAGTAATAGAGTAGTCTTTTCTCGGGATGTTACATCCCTCGCCGCTTAAAACAACACCACCCCAGTGTTAGGGACTTGAACTGAGACCATGAAACAAGGAGGGGTAGGCCTCTTTCATGTCAGTCTCGTTCTCCCAAGTAGCCTCTTCAGGTTCGAAATGTTTCCACTGTACCTTTAGCTGGACGATGGTTCTCTTTCTGAGGGATACCTCTCTCCTTTCTAGTACGTGAAGTGGTTCCGGTGCAAATTCCCCTTCGGGTTCTACCGGTAACAAAGACCAATCAGTCACATGTTTAGAATCATAAACATATTTCTTAAGGATATATGGGAAACATTATGCACTCTTATAGGTGCAGGTAGAGCCAATTCATAGGCCACGGGTCCTCTCTTGGCTAGTATTTCAAATGGCCCACAAAAACGCAGAGCTAATTTGCTGCATTTTCCCACACTTAGGGAACTTCTTTTTTCTTTGACCTTTAAGGACACATGTTCGCCAACTTGATAATCCTTGTACTATCATTTTCTGTCAACATAACTTTCTGCCTATCTTGTTCCTCTTTTAAATTCTGTTGCACCTTCACAACCAGCTGTTCCAGATCTTTCAAGCGATCTAGTCCCAACATAAGTTGATCCATTGGGCTATCCCAGGTGAATGGGGTCCTGCATTTCCTGCCATACAGTATTTCAAACGGGCTCATTCTAGCCGAGGCTTGGAAGCCATTATTGTATGAAAATTCTGCTAAGTGTAGATACTCCTCCCATTTATTGGGGTTGTTCATGACATACATCCTGAGCATGTCCTCAAGAATTTGATTGACCCGCTCTATTTGTCCGTATGTTTGCGGATGGTAGGCAGTGCTAAATTGTAGCTGTGTTTCTAAGCCTGTTTGTGGATGGTAGGCAATTCTAAATTGTAGCTGTGTTTCTAAGCCAGAAAATAAGGCTCTCCAAAAATTACTGGTAAATTTTGTGTCCCTGTCGGAGATGATAGCCTTAGGTATGCCATGCAGCCTAAAAATCTCCTTTAAAAATATATCTGCAATATTTAAAGCCTTATGAGTGGACTTAACTGGAATAAAATGCGCGGATTTAGACAACTTATCTACTACTACCATAATTGAGTCATTCTGTTTCTTGCTTTTTGGCAAACCCATAATGAATTCCATGCTAATTACTTCCCATTTCCACTCCGGAATGGGCAAAGGTTGCAGCAGTCCTGATGGATGCTGGTGTTCAGCATTCACCAATTGGCATTCCTGGCATTTGTAGATAATTAGTGCGATATCAGATTTTAATTTTGCCCAAAAATAAAATTTCTTAACGACAGATATCATTTTCTGATATCTTGGATGCCTAGAATAAGGTTTCCGGTGAAATTCAATTAATATCTCAGACCTGATATGTCCACCATTGGGAACGTATAATCTCCCTTTTGACCAAAGTAGTCCCGTGTCGTCAATTTTGTAGTCTTTCTGCTGTACAAATAGTCTGTCTTCTTGTATTTTCTGCACTATTTCGGTGTAAAATAGATCATTTCTGCATGCTATCCTGATTTTATTAAACAGGTCAGAACTGGTTTGACTTACTGTTACGTTGTGTAATAGGTGAATTCTACGGCTAAGTGCGTCTGCAATTTTATTTTCCTTTCCTTTGATGTGTTTCAGCTCAAAGTTGTACTCACTTAGGAACGCCAACCATCTAGCTTGTCTAGCATTTAAATCAGGTTGACCAAAAAGATACTTCAAGCTCATGTTATCTATTTTAAGAAGGAATTTCTTTCTCATCAAATAGTGTCTCCACATTTTTAGTGCATGAATATTGGTAGCCAGTTCCAGGTCATGGGTTGGGTAATTCTTCTCATGATATTTCAGTTTCCATGACTCGTAACAAATTACATAGTCATTTTGAAGGAGGACTCCTCCAAGCCCTTCCTTACTTGCATCAGTGCTGACCACAAAGTCTCCATCCAGATCTGCAATCCTTAATATGGGTGCAGTTGTTAGTAGCTGTTTCAGCTTCTGAAAGTTTTCTTCACACTTGGATGTCCACAGAAACTTGCTTTCCTTTCTCTATACGGAGGTCATAGGATAGGCTATTCTAGAAAAGTTTTCAATGAATTTTCGATAATATCCAGCCAACCCTAAAAAGGATCTAATATCCGTGACATTTGCAGGGGTCGACCACTCTTTGATGGCCTTAATCTTTTCCGGATCTATAGCTATCCCTTTTTCGGAGATAATATTTCCAAGATATTGAATTTGATCTCTATAGAAATTGCATTTGCTGAACTTGGCATAGAGATAATGTTCCCTTAAAATATGCAAGATGGTCTTGAGGTGCTCTTGATGTTCTGCTTCATTCTTAGAGTAAATAAGAATGTCATCTGTGAACACTAGTATGAACTTATCTAACTACTTACTGAAAATACTATTCATCGTACACATAAAATTTGCGGGCGCGTTTGTCAGCCCGAAGGGCATTACCACAAATTCATTAAATCCGTACCATGTCCTAAAAGCAGTTTTGCTTATGACTTCATCTCGAATTCTTACCTCGTGGTACCCAGAGTGCAAGTCAATTTTGGAAAACACCTTTGCTCCCCCAACTTGGTCGAACAGGTCATCTATCCTCGGAAGAGGGTATCTGTTTTTAATTGTTAATTTATTCAGTTGTCTATAATCAATGCACATCCATAAAGTTCCATCCTTCTTCTTGACGAAGAGGATGGGTGCTCCCCATGGGGACACACTAGGGCGAATGTAACCTTTTACTATCAGCTCTTGTAGTTGAAGCTTCAGTTCTACTAACTCGGGAGTACTCATACGGTATGGTGCATTCGAGATAGGCACAGATCCCAGTAGTAATTCTATTGAAAAATACAAATCCCTCTTGGGTGGAAACCCGAGAATCTCATCTGCAAATACATCTCGAAATTCTGCTAGCACAGGGAAATCTTCAATCTGAAGTTTGTTTTCTGTCTCAAGGTTATGAATATTAACAGCATAAAATTTACAGCCCTTACGTGCACATTTCTTTACCTGTACTGCTGAGATCTGTTGGATTTGGACCTTCCTAGGTATACCTTGTACTTTACTCTGGTTCCCATGCTGGTTTGTGCATGTAAAAATTTTGTTTAGTTACTCCAGCATAACCTGATGTTGTTCTAACCAATCCATACCTATCAGCAGATCATAGTCTCCTAAAGGCAGAATATTTAAGTCTATTTCAGTTTGTAAGCCATTCACATTCAGCTGGCAGCTTTTAACCAGCTCGGTTATCTTTCTTTTTGTGCCGGTGGCTAGCTGGACTAGCCAGGGTTTGATATGTTTTTCTTTGTTCAATTTACAAGTTTCAACAATTTTAGGAGAAACATAACTTCGGCAAGCCCCCGGATCAATTTAAATAGATACAGGTATGTTCGAAATATTACCTTCAATTTCGACCATGGTGGATTGGTAGTCCGCATGTCTGCCTTCTAATGCAGTGCATATTCGAGGTGTTCTTGCTAGGTCGTCTACAGTTCTTTCTTCCTGTAGGTTGTTGAGGACCTTTACATTTTTATTGTTCGGGCAGTCTTGGTAGTAATGGGGTCCTTGACATGCCCAACATTTACCTAGTGTAGGGGTTGGCCTAAACCCTTTGTCAAAAGTAGGCTTGTTAACAATTCGCTCCAAGTTGTTGGGTTGAGTTGAAGTCTTCGGAAAAAATAAGTTTGGCGGAAAACTGTTATTCTGCTTTCTGTATGGAGGGGGTATGAATCCTTTCTTTCGGCTATCAGAAGCTGGTCTCATTTTGTCCTTCTTTTTATTTAGAAGGTCAGTTCGGTGTTGATTGTGTTTGTAGAAGAGTTGGGCCTTATGCAGGGCCATCTCTAGGGTCTTAGGTGCATCGAACTCGATTTTGTTTCTGTAGTACGTTGGAAGACATCCTAGAACTTGCTGGATTTTTACCTTTTCATCTTTCACGTATGGTACATAGTGTAACAGTTCTAAGAATCTGTTAATGCACGCATCCATAGTGAGAGAGTTTAATTCTAGTTCATGAAATTCTTTAATCTTTCTGTCGAAGAATCTTTCTGACATGTACTTTTCCTGAAAAAGAGTCTTGAAATCTTTCCACCCAACTTCCACTCTTTTAATATCCTTGGTGTGTTTTAAATCTTGCCACCATCTTGCAGCCTTACCATTTAAGTTGTAGATGGCCAAGCGGGCCTTCATGTGGTTGGTATAGCGATGTACCTAGAAATACTTATTCATTCCTAATAGCCACTCTTCTGCTTTTTCTCCTGAATCGACGTCTCCTTCAAAGGTTGGGGCTTTAATCTTTTTGAATTCTCCTTGAAGTCTGTCCTCCTTATACTTTTTCTTATGAGGAAAGGGACATAGGAATCGAAAGAATATTTGGAGTCATCGTCAAGGGAGCTGGAAGAATCCGACTGTTCGGAGGATTCCTCAAGCTTCCTAAAATTTGGGCTATAGCTTCTCTTTCTGCAGTGATGATTAGGTACTTTCTTAGTTGCTGAATGGGTAGTTTTCTTATGGTTCTTCTTCTGGGCTAACTTCGATAATATGGTCTCATTAGCCTCATGTTGTTCTCTTCTTTCGTTGAGATTATCATCTTTGAAATTTCGGAATTCATCCTGTAGATTCTGTACTGTTTTTAGCAAATCGGATGTTTTGTCAGCCCCATCACTGTCATTTAATTCTACTACTATTTCATGTTCCCTGGGAATCGAGTTCAAGTTTCCATGTTGACTGTCTTCTCTTTTAGGGTTCATAATGTTTATTGTTTCTTGAACAATGTTCCAATGTGTAGCAAACAAAATTTTAGTTAGTTTTGCAGCAGTAGACTCATAGGCCTCTAGTTTCTGAACCAGAGCTCTCATACCACTTGTAACATCCCTAAAAAAAATCATAAAATTTTAAAAAAATTTAACAGGGTCATTAAAAAATACCTAACTTATGGTTTAGCCAGACAACAACCATGTGGTTTAAGTCACGCTAAAGAAAAAGGTTGTGGACCTTGAAGTTCTTCAATACTCTTGTTGTAACTGACACATGTATATGTATGGTTATTTGTGATGTTTATGTTTCAAATAAAAGATTCTTGCTTGTGTTTACTTGTAAATGATTTCCTTCTTAGCAGTTATGAATGATCACACTTACTATGGAAAAAACTCTTATAAATTCAAAATAAAATAAAATAAGTTAGTAGAGGGTCCCTCGGGTCCCTTAGCCTTACTTAGCTTAATGAGCTAACACATATGAGTGTTTTTGATATGCAGGTGGAAAATGAAGGGGTGTAAATAGTTGGGAAGGGATAACATGATGATAACCTATCAAGTCCTAGGTCAATGATTGTTGGTATGTGGTGTGACCCAAATACACAAGGTATAGTGAAAAAGCAATGTTTAAATGACGGTGTGCTCATAACCCTGAACCCTTTGTTCTAAAAAAAATGGCGAAGGGACTATTCAAAGGTTGATTCGTATGCACAATATTAATTTTACTTGACACTGTTAGGTGGTGCATTTAAGGTTCCCATGTGAAGGCGTAGATAGTGGAGTCCACGTCGAGACATGGGGAAAAGAACCCCCGATACAAACCCTTACATGCTCCTTCCTTCTACATTGTCAAAATTCGAAGTTGTGGGAGAGTACCATGGGTTTCACCATTTGATGAGGGTTCTCTGGTTCTGTTACCAACCTGCACATTACTCCATTAATGCTATGCTGAGGTAATGTGCCCATACCTTTAAATCAATAATACATACATCATATATATATTTTTTTTTGTCTTAAAGTTGAAGGTAATCGTGTTAACATTTTTGGTTTATGGTTGTGTGTCAGGAAAGAATCGTGCAGTGGCTTGAGGGAAAACCCTAGAGGTGGCATCTATTCTGGAGAAACCTGCAGTGCTCTGGACCCTGGTAAGGCCTGGGGTCCCGGGGCACACTTCTACTAGGTGTAAAAATTTTATTTTGCATTTGTAGAGTTAAAAATGGATAAAGATATATTTAAAAGTTGAATTGGTTTGGGAGGCACAGGGAGTATCCCGTGCTGAGTTGCCCACTCGTTGATGTCTCCTATTTTCATTTGATGGCTAGCTGTAAGATGACAGACCTACATACTTTTGTGAATTACTTCTAGTTGTTTGAAGATTTAAAGCTTCGCTAGACATGTTTTGTTGTTTGAGAGGTTTTACATCATTTTGATAAAGTTGGAATTTTTGCGAACTGTTGGTGCCATAGATTTTAAATGGCCTAAATCAAGATTTTATAAAAATCTTAAATGCTTACTTTGTTTGCTTACTCTTTTCATAAAAGGAAGTGTGTTTTGAAGACTAAGTTTGCTTACTGTAAACATATGAAGAAAAGAATGGTACCGGAAGACGATTTATAAGTCTTTATGTGTTTGCTAAAGAATTAATGTTTGTTGTGAATTTGCATTATCACTTCTCTGTCAATTAATTGTTTAATGAGCAAGAAAATCGAATGAAGGCTTTAAAACCCTTATCGTGGATACTGGAAAGTTTTGTTGTTTACATGTAACAGAGGTTGAAAATGAATGATGTTCTTCTTGCTTTTTAAAGTCCCGTTTCCTATAAGTGTTTGTGTGATTTTAGAGGAAGGTAGTTTGATTTAAACTAGTAGTAATTACGGTCATGGTAGCTTTCTAGTAGCGATTACGGTCATGGTAGCTTTCTGGCTTTCTAAAAATATTAGGGTTTCGATGTCTATAATATGCCAGAAGTAAACAAAAGGAATGTGGTTTGGACAGAGATCTAAATCGAAACCCTGGTTTAAAAAAAAGAATTTCATGTCTCGATTTCTCCCCCCCCCTTCCTGTTGTTATTAGCTACAAGATAATCGTATGGCCCTACAATAAAACAAAGTGGGCTTCTGTGCATAGTTCCTGGTATTAATTACTTGTGAAAAATGTATGGTTTCTGTCCTTGGTTTTTAAAATGAAGGATTTTCAATGTCTTTGCAAAAATAGGTTTATCTTTCATGAGATGTTTGGTTATTTCAAGAAATGACAAAAGAGAAACAAAATAAAATATCTCCACAGATCTAATCTATATTTTTATATTGAGCCTATAATGTAGAGATCTAATATTTAAACAGTAATCATTTCAACTGAAGCAAGGTTTTAACAGTTATTGAAAGTATATGAAACAAGGAAAATAAAGCAATGAGAAAAAGGCCCTGTGCTATCAACACGCAATAGTTTTGACAGCAAAATATGATTTCAAAATACATCTTTCAGATCTATATATATATATATCCCACAGATACTAGTAATATTATCAAAATGACAAACATCCCGCCCTATCAATGTACACCTGCATTGTTAGCAACAAGATTTAACACAACGGTTTCAGATCTAAATCGTAGCAGATATAGGACCACAGATCTGCATACACATATATATTATTTGAACTTAGGGTAATGAGTTCCATCTATCCAATTCCTAATCTGTATGATAACAGTGTTTAGGTCTGTATTCGCTTCAAACAATAATTGCTTAATAAGATACGATCTACCATACATTGGGTCGCTTATTAAAAACAATAGATCTACGATTAATTGATGCAGAAATTTATTCAAAACATATATTAGAAAAATATAGGATGCATAAAATAAGGAAGATAGCAGAACATCAAATTTAAATACTTATTAGTAATTTACTGTAGATTAACTGACTGAGGAGCTTCAACGTTCCTCCCAACCTTAGACCGCGATCCATTCCTGGATCATTCCACCAGTCACCCCCAAGCCAAGCTGAGCATAACAAGAATTCTAGATAGACCTAGGGTAGTTTTCTATATACTATAGCAGAGTGTCCACAAGGTTCGTTTATCATCCTATTAGGTGTGAGTCCATCTGAAAATCAATGCTCCTACCATGAAAAATAAACAGTCCTCTCCCGACAGTCCCTTTCTGGGATACACTAGGTTTAATTTTGGTGTTGAGCTCTCACACTCACGACTGGACCCTTTTCATTGCACTTGGAAAATGTGCCATGCAACATTACCTTCTCTGCTATTAATACTTTTTAGGGCAAGGTTGCCATATATTTTGGGTTCGACAACACTCAATTTTCTAACTGGCACCTAGCAGAATTAGTTATTTAATTATTAATTAATATTTCTTTATTTTAATCCTCACAAATCATTTTAAATCCTTAACTTAATAAATTAGACTTTTACTCTTCTATTGGATGGTTATGACTTTACTTGGGGGGCTAAAGACCTGTCTAGGTTTTTTCATGCTCAGCTTCTCTTTGAGTGGTTGCCCCAGTCAGTTCGAAAGAATAAAATAGTAATAAGTCATTATTTAAAATAATCATTAGTTCACTTGATGCTCCAGAGCCTCTAGCTCAACATCAGTTATTTAGTTTGAGTTGAAGTGCTCCAGAGCTTCTTAGCTCAACACTCACTCAACTACTAGTGTTCTCCGAGCCCCCTTGGCTCATGCACGTGTCGTGCATCGTCGAATTTATTACAACGTAAAACAAAAACAAAATTAAAATAATATTCAAAGTAATAGAGTAGTCTTTTCTCAGGATGTTACAACAACATCATCCAACACTAGGAAAAAGAAAAATACTAAGTTGGACAAAGGTTGGATTATCAATTATCCTAACACCCCCCCTTTAATCCAAACTTGCACAAGTCGGGCCCTGATAACCGAGACCAAAGATCACCCATACAACAATGATAATAAATAATTGTTCATGAAACTAAGGAAATGGGGAAAACATCATGGGGAAAAAAACCCCTAAAAATGAACAGCAGGGAACTCAAACAGCCTTCACACTAAGCAGATATCTAAGATAGAAAAATCTCTTCCAAGTGAAATACTTTGTAAAAATGTTTGCAATCTACTCCTCTGTAGAACAATAATGCAGTGTTATATTCTTGTTATGCACTAGTTTCCTAATGTAGTCCATATGAACCTCAATGTGTTTGGTTCTTTGTTTCCGAACTAGATCACTCGATATCCTTATGGAACTTTGATTATCAAAGAAAAGATCTACTAAAGGAAAAGTGTGAATGTCAAACTCTGTCAAGATTCCATGTAATCATACTTTTTGAATAGCTGCATTCACAAGCCCTCTGTACTATGCTTCTACTAAAAAGAGTGCAAGAGTTGCTTGCTTCTTGCTTGACCAACAGATTGGTACCCAACATGAACATGTAGCATGAAGTAGATTTCCTGTTAGTGTTGTCTCCATCCCAGTCTGAGTTAGTAAAACCAACCAGATCTAACTCAGCACTAGCAGTATAATGTATCACAAACTCTTTTGTACTCTGCACATAGTGCAAGATTCTCGTTGATGCCTTCCAATGCATCTCATGTGGATTCTACATGTATCTTTCCAAAACACTAACAACATAAGATAGATCTAGTCTCGAATGTGTCAAGTACAATAAGCTACCAATCAATTTCCTATACAATGTGTTGTCTACCAAAGGAGTAGAACCATGTTCTTCCAATTTGATGCTAGATATAAAAGGAAAATTTGCTTCTTTGCAATCATCCATGTGGAAATTTTTTAGCAATTCATATGCATATCTATACTGTGAGATCATGATCCCTGAATAATTTTGAGTTACTTCGATGCCAATAAATTGTTTCAGCAACCCTAGATATGTCATGGAGAAATATTTCCTAAAATCAGATTTAATGTTATTCAATCTAGTAGGTGAATCACCGGTGATGAGCAAGTCATCCACATACAATACAATCAACAATAGGAAACCTCCCTTTTGCTGCATGT
Organism: Larix kaempferi; assembly: GCA_027924585.1. Classification (NCBI taxonomy): domain Eukaryota; kingdom Viridiplantae; phylum Streptophyta; class Pinopsida; order Pinales; family Pinaceae; genus Larix; species Larix kaempferi. The sequence goes on along the minus strand of BSBM01000094.1, from coordinate 22,743,010 downwards.
AGACATTTCAATCATATTTGCATCTCTCAAACTTATGTGCCAATAAGAAGGAATCCATTTTGGCGTACCATGCCCGGGGGCTTGCTTGAGCCCATACAATGATTTCCTTAGTCTACATACCAAGGGTGGATCATTTGTGTATCCGTCAAGCTACTTCATGTAGATATCATCTTCTAAGTCACAATGCAATAAGGCACTCTTAACATCCCTGTGATGTACCTCCAACTATTTTGAAGTTGCAATTGCCAACACAAGTCTGGCATAGTCCATTCTTTCTACTGGAGTGAATGTCTCATTGTAGTCCAAGCCATGAACTTGTGCATACCCCTTGGAAAACAATGGAGCTTTGTACTTGGGTGTAGATCCATTAGAAGCAATTTTTGTTTTGTAAATCCACTTGCACTAGGCTAGCTTTCTCCCTAGGGGAAGAGAGACAAGATCCCATGTCTCATTGTTCTGCAGTGACTCATATCCTTCATCTATGGCAGCCTTCCATCTTGGGTCATGGAAAGCCTCTTTGAAGGATTTTGGATTAGACCCCACCATCATGTAGCACCTCTCTAGGAGAAGTGAATCTATATGGAATACTAGTGTGAGGTTTGCATGTTGATACTAATATTTGATTCTTCTATGGTCGGATGGACTTCCAGCTATATTCCTAGTAGCTTCAAGGAATGTTTTAGCCCATTTAGGCTTGGATTGGGAGTAGGTGCTGGATATGGATCTTCTATTTGATCTTCATACTCAACATTAAGATATGACTCATCTTGGTCCTCATATGAAGAGACATCATTATGATCTTCATCAAGAGCAAATGGAGTAAGAAGATCAGATCTACCTTCTTCTTCAATTGACTGTAGATCTTGCAATGGATCTTCGTTGAACTGGACACTTCTTTCAATGAAGCATATTATGGTTGCAATCTCCATAAGTTTGTATGCTTTTGCATCTTCTACATATCCCAACAAAATGAATTCACTACTTTGGGTTTGAAGAGATTTTCTTTTGTTAGATGGGATTTTGGCACATGCCTTGGATCAAAAAACACTTAGGCAAGAGACATATGGCTTGTGTCCCTTCAGTGCTTCGAATGGAGTGACCTCATCCACAGATTTTTTGAGCATCCTATTCTAAATGTATGAAGCACAATTCCCTTCTTCTGCCCATATATATGGTGGAATATCCCTTGCTTCAAGCAAACATGTAGCCATTTATTTCAATGACCTATTCTTCATCTCAGCTACACCATTTTTTTGTAGTGTGTATGGGACACGTTGTTGCATTTGGATTCCCTCAGAAGCACAAAATTGCTGCAAATATCTCTTGATGTACTCCCCTCCATTTTCATATCTGAGTGCTTTGATCTTCTTCCTAGCAGTATTCTCAACCAAGGCCTTGAAAATTTTGAAATTTCCGAATACCTCAGACTTCTTCTTAATAAAATAGATCCAACATAACCTAGATTATTCATCTATGAAGGTCATAAAGTATCTGGATCCATTCATAGAAGTTGTGGGCATCAGTCCCAGGAAATCATTGTTTATCAAATCAAGTGTGGAGGAAGCTCTCTTTTCCTTCCCAACATCAAACTTTTGCTCTAGATGCTTCCCTACCAAGCATCCTTTGCAGATTCCTTGAGAGCATTTTATGTTAGGAAATCCTTCAACCATATCTTCCTTGTGCAAATACTGCAAGTAATTGAAATTGAGATGGAAAAATATCTCATGCTAGAGTCTAATGGTCTCGTTGGCATGGGTCAACATGGCACTTTGATGTGAATATGGAAAAAAATGGGAGAACTCATATTCCTTTGAGGCATGGTTTGCAACACCTTTAGCTATTAGCTTCCCAGAGGAGATATCTACAATCTCAATTGTTTCAAGTCCAAAAACAAATTCCTTTGGTGAACCTGTGTGTGTTATTTGGTAAACAGATAACAAGTTTTATGCAAAAGAAGGAACATACAGAACATTGTTGAAATTTCCATGCTCTATTTGTATTGTGCCCTTCCATTTAGCAGATATCTGTGAATAATCTCCCATGTGAATACTAGGATCATCAGTGATATATAGAGAAGAAATATACTCTCTGGAGGAAACCATGTGGTTGGAGGCTTCAGAATCGATGAGGAAGTTCTGTGATTGTGAGAATCCATACTTCCGTCCATGGAATCTCTCATGATCATCTGTCTTGCTTCCAAAATCAATCTCCCTTGCTCCTTCTGGGAGGACAATGTTGTGATGTTCAATAAGTTTTTCCATTTATCTATGGTCTTATTCATGCAAGAACTCTCTGGATGGTTTCCTTTCTTGCAATAGGTACACTTGGTCTTCTCAAACCTCTTTTGCTTATCCTTCCTGGAGATGGATGCTCCATCTGATGGATTAGGATTCTCCTTTGGTTTGGATTCAAATTGCTTATTGTCCTTTCCCTTATGATTCCCTTTAGCATTCGAATTATTGAACTCCGCAGACATAAGAACCTAATTCTTGGAAGCCTTCAGGGCTCCCATTTCGATTAGTTTGTCTGTGGTTTGTCTTGTTCTTGGATAAGGTATTTTATGTATGCATCTAAATAAGGCATTTTCCAATTGGGGATTGACAATCTCCCGGAGTGAAAGGTAGACACAAATATTGAAAATTTACGGCCAAGCTTGCTTAGTATGAATAGCACCAACTTCTCATCCTTCTTGTCAGTTTCACATTGTTTGCACTACATAACCAAGGACTTGAACATTGAAAAGAACTATTGTATGGTTTCAACACATTTCCAAAGCAAAACGCAATGCAGCTTTTCCTAGGAAAAATGGAGCTTTCATCATTCATGTAGCAAAGTAATTCACGTACAAAATTTGGTCTGTCCTTTCACCTGCCAAAAGTCCTACATTTCTTCTATCTCTATATTTATAGATTTTACAAAATTTGTCTCTTCCCAAAACCTAACCCTAGGGAGACACAAAAGTTTGTCTTCTAGTGCCTAAAGAGACAAAAGCCATTTCTAGCTGTTTTACAAAACATTTATACAATAAAATAATTACAGCTGTCTTTTACAAAATTTATAATAAACAAATTAAAGCTCGGATGGCCTTGCCACTTTAGACTGTCTTTCTATTTCTACTGAGGTGCCCACTTCAGCAGGACCGCTTGCTTCAGCTGGGTTGTCTACACTTTCAATATAGATGGCCCACTGGTTGATTTATCGTAGAATAGTATTATCCCGCGTAGAGATTGTCATTTACAGCGCTATTTCATGCTTGCGCAGATCTGATTTAACACTAGCTGCTCCTGCCACTGCTGCCTCAGTGATGCTTTTCATAAAATACGCATGGATAGAGGTCTTCCCAATGAACTGATGGAGGTTGTCGGTATTTAGGGCATCTATCTTATTGATGTATTTAGTTTCCATGTTCAGCTTGCTCTACAGATCTGCCAAATGCTGCTCTCTTTCGGGAAACTCATAAATAGTTTGAGGTAAAACCATAATACATTTCTCATGGGTTTCCACAATTTTTTAGTAGAATGCGTGACAGCTCTTGACAGTTTTTCGGATTTCAATACTTAACTTTGCACCACAATCCCTACAAAACTCGAGGACTCCACAATCCAAGTCCAATTCATCGGCGGTCTTTACCCGTAGGTGTGCTAGGAAACCATATTTACCTTCCCTCCATTCAAATTTTTTATTTATATCCTACAAGTGATGCGCATACTTCTTTTTCAACTTTAACACCCCGACTTAATTGGCTGTCATCCTTGTTATCATTTCTTTCACCCTGCATATCTCTCCAGAAATCAACATCAGTGACTGATAAACTTTCCTCTGCATCTCGCATGCTTGTTCATGAAATATGGTTAGGTCTTGCTTCTCATTTTCAACCTTGAGCTGCTCTAATAGCTGCTCTTTTTCCTGTGTCATCCTTTCAAGCTGAGGCTTAAAAGATTTATTTAGCTGCACATTGTTGGCTTCACACTCATCCAGTTCTCCTATGCGAGATTCCAGGTCTTTCTTCTCGCTTTCTGAGATTGCCAACTACACCTCTAGTGTGCTCTTTTCATCTTCGAGTTGTCGTATTTGCAAAGTTGTTTCTTTCTTTTCTTCCTAAATCTCTTTGTACTTCAACCTTAACTCATTTCCTTTTAACACCTCCTTTTGAATGTTAATTTTTACTTTGAAACATAAATTCGTGTACTTCTTAACTTCTTCTACTAGACGATCAACATTATCTTTACTTGCTTGAGCTGAAGCCACAGTGCATGATGCTGTGAACACAGGGTCGTTGTCAGTCCCTTTAACAAGTGGGGTTTATGATACTCTGATTTCGAATCGTCCCTCTCCAATTTTCATTTTCTTCTTTGATCTTTCTACAATAACCTTCTTCCTTTTATCAAAATAAATAGAATCCAGGTTGGCCACCTGGCATTTCTTTGAAGGAGTGTATGGGGTAAGTGCTAACTCTTTAGTGGGGAAAACCCCTTCATTACCTATCCCTAATTGGTTTACTGTTGATAGATCCAAGTCCATGGCCTGCGGGCTAGACATGCCTTGTTCCATGGCTTTATTAGATTCTTCTGCTTCTTCTTTTGCTTGCCTCTCTGCCTGCTCTGCTAGCTCTGCTTCCTCTCATGCTTGCCTCTCTGATAGTTATGCTGCCTCTCACTTTGCTTTCTCTCTCATCGCTTGCAACATTTCGACTTCTTCTCTTTTGATTCTTTCAGCCTCTTCTTGCTGCAATTTGGCAGCTTCTTCTTTACGGATCCTCTCCTCTTCATCTTTCCGATCTTTTTCTTCTTGCTCCTGCTGATCTCTAGCAGCTTCTGCATCTTGCTACTGCTTGACTTCTTGCTCCTTTTCGATTCTTTATTCTTCCTCTTTTTCCTTCCTCTTGGATTCCTCTGATTGGAATGTTGCTTCCTCTTGTTCCTTTTGGATCAATCCAACCGGTCTAGGGCTGGAACCTACTCCGCTTTTAGGGTAGTAACGTTTTCCCAACTCAGTCGAGTTCCTGGCACTACGGAAAAATTCTTCATCCTTGTCCCAAAGATGTGCATACTCAAAAGTAGTTCTGGCATTAGTACAGTGCTCAGCAACATTGCCACTAGGATCATGCATGCTAACAAACTTTGTGTTGAAATGAAAAGCTTGCAAGTCCTGGGAAAAGGTTTCACCCTCCTTTTCTTTCTAGAGACTATATGCAATGATGGTGAAGGGAATTGGTGGGTACATACCTGTTGATGCCTCAGATATCGTAGCATCAATCAGAAAGGGATTCTCCCCGATAGATTATCCCAATTAGATTATCTACCGTTTGGTATAGGGAATCCATCCGGTTAGCGGTTCCGGCAACCATGGGTTTGGAGTTTTATTCCAATTAGACCGGTTATGGCCCGATCCACTGTTCTTTTAAATTTTATGTTTATAATGATATGGAAGTGCCTAGTTTAAATTTAATCTAAATGCAAGACTGGGAAATAGATCTAAGTTTAAGACTGAAATAAATCTAACTATCCCTGCAAGGAGCGAATTTAAAGCATGAGCAATGAGCTGTAGAAGTTATCTTAAAGAAAGAACAGATAGCCATTAAATCTGAAAGAGAAAGCTACATCAAAGATAAAGATATCAGAAGATAGCTTCTAATTTAATATAAAACACATTCATTGCTCAAGAAACAGAGAATTCGTTTGCACAGAAAGGAGTAAAATCATTTGTTACAAAGAAATAATTCAGACAGTAAGAAAGATCTCACAGTAAAGTATGGAAGTCACCAGAGTAATCCAATATACATCCATTCTTAAATCCCATGCAAAACGTCCTCTCTAGGCTCTTATTAGAAGATTTTATTTTCTTAGAACATATACAAGATAGCTCGTACAAGTCTGAAAATAATTCCCTGCCAAAAGTCCTGTCTATTCTTTCCTAACTTCTATTTATAATGTTACAAAATGCCCTTTGGGCTGCCACCTGGCCTTTTACACTTGTCACCTTCAGAAATTTTCCTTATAATAAACAAAAATGTGACTCCTTCCTTAACAGAAATTATTTAAAAAGGAAAAAAGGACAGCTGTCCCATAAACGTTTTATACATATGAGAGTCCAAAATTCAGAATATAAGAATTTATGCTCTAAAATTAGCGCCTTCACTCCTGGGCATGCGCTTCAGCTGGAAGAGAGGCACTCGAACCCACTGTTGCTACTGCTGCTGCTTGGGATGAAGGAATTGAGCCAGCTGAAATCTCTGCTACTGTTGGGGAAGCAGACATCGGGCTTGCTGTTACAGTTGCTGCTGCTGCTTTCTTCTCCTCCTCTGCAATGTAATTGTACCATATACCTGTGTCCCTTATGACTACATTTGCGGAAGCAGGGAGCAAGATTTTGTGAGAGGTCACATTTTTTCTAAGCTCTGCTCCAATGCCTTGAATTTCTATCACTGCAGCTTGATGCACTTCTTTAAGCAGATGGATGTGGATTGATGACATTCCAATATAATGTTGGAGGTCATCAATTGCTAGGACATCAATTTTCTTCACATATTCAGTTTGGATGCCGAGTTCTTCCTTTAGTTAAGCCAAACGTTGTTCTTCATCAGGGAAATCATCGAGGGATTGCGGGAAACTCAATTTGCACTTGTCATGCACTCCCTGGATTCTTTGATACAGACCGTTAATCCTATCCATTGTCCCTCGTACACTAGCCATTAGCTTACTACCACCGTTTCTGCAGAATTCCAAAAGGGCTATGTCTTCATTAAAACCCTCCACAAACTTGAATGGGAGATGTGTGGGGAAATCCACCTTTCCTTCTCTCCATTCTATCTGGCTCAGGATATTTTCCTTAAACCGAGTATGCTTAGCTTTAATCCTATGGGCCTCTGCATTAACTTCTTTTAATCTGACCACCATGGCCTTGAGCTTGCAAAATTCATTAGTGATTAACTCCTGAGTGTCATGCATTTGCTTCAGGATGCTGCAGGACAGCTCGTGGAAGGGAGACATGTCCATCGTTCTGCCCTCAGCCTGCTCTAATTGCTCGGTTAATGCCAGCTTGTCTACTTCTAGTTGGGACACTCTGGTTCCTGCATCATTCTTTTCTGCTTCCACAATCATCATCAGGACTGATAGCTGTTCCTTTTCTTCTTCTAGCTGGTTAGACTTGTCTAATAGCTCTTTATGCTCAGCAGACAGGCGATTATACCTGTTCACCACAAGATCCCTGTAGGCTTGCTCATTAGCCATAGTATGTTGGAGCATACGAGCTCTTCTATTTGTCGATTCATTTTCTCTAACTATATCACCTACATTGTCCAGTGATGCTTTTGTTGTCTCTACAGCGGCGGATGCCATAGCTAAGGGATCTTTGTCTGTATTCCACATTACAGTGATCTCCTGGTGGGTAATGATATCCTCCTGGAAGAGTCTTTTGATCCTCTCTTCTGATTTAAGGACCATTGCCTTCCTCTTCTTATCATAGACAAACTCATCCCATCTGGACACGGTATGTTCTCCTGATGGAGTGTACGGGATGATTGGGAGATCTATAATGTCTATTTCTACTTCCGCTGGTGGGGTCTGGGCTACCTGAGATGGATCTGTTCCTACATTCTGGGTACCAGAGACACTTGCTTGTGTTGGGTCTGCCTCCACATTTTGAGAGCCAGAGATGCCTATTTGAGGTACGTCTATTTCCATGTCCTGGGTGCCGGGGTCTCCTACTTGGGCATCTTCAACTGCTTTGAGTTCCTCTTCAGCTTTCTGCTCTTCCTCAGCTCGTTTCCCTTTCTCTTCTTCTTCAGCTTTCTGCTGCCTTTCATCTTCAACTTCCTTTTGCTGCTGGGATTCCTCATCCTCTTTCCGTAGCCTCTCACTTTCTGCTTCTTGCTGTAATCTGACAACTTCAGCCTCTTGCAGCAACCTTGCTTCCTCAGCTTCCTGCTGTGCCCTTGCTTCCTCTCTTAACCTTTGTTCTTCTTGGGCTCGGGCATCATCAACTTCTTTCTCCCCCTGCTGGCTGGTTGTCTGGGTCCTGGTAGAGCTAGAACTTTCTCCACTGCCTTGGCGACAGACCCGCAGCTCGGCCATGTTGCTGATGCCTCTGAATGCCTCTTCCTCGGCATCATGATAGTGAGTGTACTCAAAATGAGCATAGATTTCTTTACAATGCTCGACCACTTTTCCCTTCCTGTCAGTCCTATGGAAGATCACCTCGCCGAAGTGGAAGGCTTTCAGTTCCTAAACAAACTCCTCGGCTGAGGCAACCCCTGAGAATTTGTATGCTCCTATGCAGAAGGGCAAAGGCGGGAAAGAATCCTTATGCTGTTTGTTGAGCACTGCTCCAATTCCATCCAGGAAAATTTGTCTCACCGCCTCCTTAAGGACCACATAATCTGTAGCATATCTTGGCAAAATATATGGAGCTTTAGTCCCTCCAAACATTCTGAGCTAGGTGCCTTGCTCTGAGAAATAAAAATCTCCATAATTTTCAAGGACTTCCATGGCATTCTCCGACAGGCAGTTGGGCTCTTCCTTGAATAGCTGCTCATATAGGGGCATGATGAACCCCTCACAGATGAGCTTATAGCTGGGTTTGTAATTCTGGGCCCACAACATCCTGAAAGTGGTATAAACCGGGTTGTTGGCCTTATCCCATGTGCAGCCTAATTTGGGAAAAGATAACTTGGCCAAAACACAATCAATAAGATATGAGGACATGTAGAATTCTTCCTTCTTTAAGGCCAGTCCTTCTCTTGCAGCAACTACCATTGAGTCCAAACTGTCTGACAGGAGAGTGAACCAGTCAAACATAGTTCCTTTAAATGCCACGAAGTGGATGATAGGGACCCACTGAATCTTGTACACGGTGCCATCGGGCATGCCGAAGATTCTGCACAACATCAAGGCGATCAACCTGAAAGGAGGTCTCAGATTCTGGACGTCATATTCGTCATTACCTTTCTTTCTCAAATGCTTTCCTGCCACTAATATTTTTTGGCCATTTCAATGTTGTTCATCTGGCCCAGCCATTCATCAGTCAGAGCTTGCTGGGGGCGGGGAAATTTATAGGCTGCGGCAAGATATACAGGGTGGAATGAGGCGATGGCTATTTTTCCGCTGTCATTTATTACTCTTGCCTCTGCATCAGTATGTTCGAGTATCCATCCGATTACTTCAGAACATGGGAATAGTTCAGGGCGGGTAGAAGCCCTGGCTATGCTTAAAGTTCTGATATTGAGATAAATCTGCTCCTCTTCTAACAACATATCTGGGATATTTTGGTCTTGGATCATCCTGTAGATGTCACCCCAGCGGATTTCTGGAAGAATACCGGTGGTGCACCTAGTATCCTGGAGTGTAGTCTCAGTCCTAAGTGGTGCTGGATGTGGTTCTGTCATTTTAGCCTTCTTCCTACCACCTTTTGGCATTTTGACTTATCTCTGGTGGCAACCAAATACAAGTCATTATAAACAATGTGCAACATGCTGTGAGATTTTAACAAAGAGCAGCGCCAATTTAACCTGCTAATGAGGTGTATAAATAAATTGTGGAGCTGCATGTTGGGAAGCAAAATACACCATTCCAAACAAGAAATCTAGTTATAGAAATTTGATTCTTTTAACGGGACGGGTTTGGAATGCTCCCGAAAGGATAGGTATGTTGCGGAAACAATCCACTCTCGGTCTAGCTCTAGGAGAGATGGTAACCTTCGTCATTGTGCTTTTAAATGGTTAGTGGCGGGGAATTCTGGGGTGAAACAACCCTACGAAGAAATAAGGGGCCACTTTCATATTTATGAGCCGACGAGGGCTTCGACCGCTATGGTTATCTGTGGCACTTGGCGAGGCGTTCTACGGTAGGCTTGGAAACTTGAACAGGGGTTGACGACGCTGGGAATGTGGGTGATGAAAAATCTCAGGGAGCTATAGTTTTGGTTTTCGGCTGGGGTAGAATGAGAAACACATGGGGCCTCGACGCTTTAAACAAACGAACAAAATGATATATGCGATCAGCACCTATTAGCTACGTCCTAGATGAAACAGAAAATGGAAAGGTAATCTAACGTGCAGATGAGACAAATTTCACGGTTAGAATCCTACCTGGCAACGACGAGGTGGCTGAATGAAGTGAACGCGGATGTGGACGAGTGAGTTGAGATGGAGCGGCTTGACACGACATTTCAACGGCGTTTGATAATCGAAAAATTAGCAATGTGGTTGGCTCGAACCCCCACTGTTTATTTAAATGAGCTAGGCACGTGTGAGGTTTAATGTGGTGGTTGGTGCATTTAAAACGCGGATTTAATATTGGTATGTCGGGGTCATATCAAGCAGTCTTGATATGTGCGCACGACCGCCACCTGCGGGATAGACTCATGAATTTCACCCGCCATTGCGGAAGGTTATGCTGAACTCCTTCGGCGTTTCGGGAGAGATTGATGAATCTTTCCGCAATTCAACCTTTGGAGGCTCAGCTTCGGGAGGATTATGGATATCCATTCGCAATTTCGATGGAGATATGCCAATGGCTTCCGCAATTGCGGAACAATTCCTCGAAGGTTGCTGACGTTGCGGGAGGAATTGGCGAACGACTCCTGCAATTAAATGAATGTTTGAGTCTTTCGGCGGGCTTCGGGAAGATAAAGCAAACACTTCCGTAGTTTCGGGAGGGCTTCGCAAATGCTTCCGCAAAAGGCTCCCGCGATGTGAAATTTTTTTTTAAGTCTCGGTCGGGCTTCGAGAGCGCTTCCAAAGTTTCGGAAAGCTTTAGCAATTAGCTTCTGTAGTTTCGGAACGGATTGGCAAGTGGTGCCGCATTTTCGGAACGATAAGCTGAAAGGTTCCGCTGCTTCGGAAAGATAAAGTGAAGGTGTCCGCAACTCAAACAAAAATTTCTAAGTCTCTGCGGGGTTTCGGAAAGATAACCTGAAGGTCCCCGCAAACGGCTTCTGCAATTGTGGAAAGGAAACTCGAACGGTTCCGCAAAAGTCGAGGAAAGACTTAAGAGTTTTTAAAGGGAGTCCTCCGGCGGCTTTTCGGGAGAATAAGGCGAACGCTTCCGTAGTTTCGGAAGGATAGGTTGAACGGTTCCGCAACTGTGGGAGGAAAATTCCAAAGGTTCCGCAAATTTCGAGAAAAGTTTCTAAGTCCCTTTCGGAGTTTCGGGGAGGTTTGGCAAATGGCGCCCGCTGTTTCGAGAATCTTTCTAGAATTCTTCTTCCGTTTCGGAAGGAATTCGCCAATGGCTTTCGCAACTTTCCAACAAAAATTCTAAGTCCTTTTCGGGAGGTTTATGCAATTAACTCCCGCTATTTCGGGACGAAAACTCAAATGCTTCCGAAACTATGGGGAAGGATTCTGAAAAGCCCTGCATCTTCGGGAAGGTTTCACGAATTCTATCATTTGGAAGAAAACTTGGACACTTTCAAAGCAAGATTTTTCAGGTAAAAACAAAGTAAAAAATGGAAATGGCCTCTTAAGGCAGCCTTTCTTCAAAATAGAAGGAGGGGCCCCAATATGTACAAAATTTTGGGGGGGGATGTTGCTGCAACAACAATACCTTTCTTCTTCTCTTTGAGAATCCTGCTGACTCCACTGATGAAGAGCTGCCTCGCAGCTTCTTTGTGTACTACAAAATCCATGACATACCGAGGAAACAAAAGGGAGGTTTAGTTCCTCCACTCATTCTGATATAAGTGCCCTTGTGGGAGAAGTAATAGTCCCCAAATTCTTATATGATAGGCATGGCATTTTCAGACAGACAATTTGGCTCTTCTTTAAAGATGAGCTGATACAAGGGCATGATGAACTTTTCACAAATCTGTTCTTAGTGATTTTCTTATTTGTTTTCCCATGTGAGTTGATAAACTACAAAGAGAGGGGACTCCTTTATGTTCCAGATGTAGCCTAGATCATGAAAAAAATGCTTGCTTAATAAACAATCTATCAAATACGAAGACATGAAGAAATTGGCTTTCTTCTAGGTCAGTCCTCATTGGGCAAAACTTAAGTGTCAGACCATGCTGTTTGAGATTATGTCGTCCCAATTGAAGATTGTACCGTACGTGGCTATATGGACCATCACTGGCACCCATCCAAGCTTGAAAACGTTCTCATTTGGCATGCCAAAAATTTGACTCAACATTAAGGCGATAAGTCTGTAAGGAGTCCTTAGAAGCACACTTTCATACTCTCTGTTGCCTCTTTGCCTTATTTTCCTTTCAATTATTAGCATCTTCCTGGTGGACTCCAGGGGATCTATTGTTTTATTTGCTATCCACTCATTGTTCAGCCAAGCATTTTCCTGGGGTAACTTGTAGGTAGCCATGATATGCTCTAGTGTGAAAGATGCGAGGCTTATCCCAATGTTATCATTAATGAATCTTGTGTCAGTTTTCACATGACGAATTATCCAGCCAATAACTTCTGAACATGGAAATAGCTCAGGACATGTTGCTCCCTTGTGAAGACAAGACTTCTTGATGTTCGACTAGACCACGCTTCCTTCTAAGGTTGCATCAGGGTACTTCTGGTCTCGAATGAATCTGTATAACTCACCCCACTGAAATTCTTGGGCAGCGGCTCTTGGGGATACTCCCATGACAACTTTTGTATCACAAAACATTGTCTCAAGCGAGGTATCCAACAAGATTTCTACGTCTGAATCTGAGTCGGCAATCTTAGCCTTCTGTCTAGCAGAGCTCCTATGCATGTCAAACCTGCAATGGCGAGGAGAGCACAAATTGAGAAGTCTCCAAGTTTATGAGCAACACATTGCTAGGGAGTTAACATAACATTCAAATTCATGGCGTTTAACAGAAACTTGAGTATACACAAGTGGTGGCTTTCAATTAAAACCAATCTTTCAAACACAAAATGATGAGGCAGAGCATTTAAACAAAGTCACCGTGTAGCAACTCAAAGATTGCAATTAAGTAAGCCCGAATGCTGCTATCTAGTACTTAGTAACATCCTATAATTATAAATTCAAATATTCCATTGGTACTAGTCCTTAGAAAGCCTAAGCATGCAAAGCATTGTTGCTGTGGGATAAGGAATTTTTTGAAAAACACTATTTGGATTTTTCACAAGTTCGACTTTCAGTTTTGAAATGAAAATGAGGGAGGAACCCTTTTACAACACAAAAAAAAACGAATAGCGGGCCAGACTGTATGTGCGTGGAGAGCATGGCATAGTGACCAAGGCGCTATTATTTGGTTCGTAAATCGACTTGATGGGGATGACCAGGGAAAAAATTGTGTTTTGAAGCTTACGAGAGGTCTACCTATCAAGTTAAAGGCAAAGAAGGCTCCCATTGGGTACAGGGTTCGAAAAACGACATGAAAACGACAACCATTTAGGTGTTATGTAGATTCGTTTTTTTTTAGAAACATAAAAAAAAATAGCTTTAAAGCTAAACAATGAGCACTCAACGGGGTTTCCTACCAAACAAAACCAAAGGGAGGAAAACGAGGACCTATCTGTCAGTATTAGAATGGATCGCTATGGTCGACGCGCGTACCCAAGATAGTGACAGTTTGAGCTTCCAATGGGGAACAACAATGCTTCTCGGTCTTGGAAAGGGTGGAATAAAAATCCCTTTCGGCGAATATATAGAACATGGAAAATTAATTCCGGCAGGGTGGACAGTTGGAGACTTAAATGTGCACGGGGCTCAATGCGAACAACGATAACTCCACACGAGATGAAAATTACTTTTTCCTAACTAACCTTTCTCGTTTTCCAAGAAAATAGGCTACATCATGGTTGACGACTCAACTGGTAACTCTTGCATAGTAGATGACAATTTTAAGGGTAACCCCTGTGACCACAACGCTGTGACAGGGATTGAAACGGAGGTCGGCGAGGGTTAAGCCAACAAGATACGCAATGGTCGGGAGAATTAATCCCAAAAACTGCTACCAAGACGCGCGACGGAGACTTTCGAAACCGAGGCCAAAATGTGGTGCAAATATCGGCGAAGTTAAGGTCAAGATTTGCACAATGGTCGGAATAAGTAGTCCTAAAAACTGCGACCGAGGCTGGCTTTAGTGCTACTAATCGGTGCTTTTGGCTTTAAAACTTGCGACCGATCAGCACAAGTTCAAACTTAACAAGTGCACGGTGGTCGGCGAAGTTAAGGTTAAGATGTACGCAACGGTTGGCACTTTTATCATTAAAAAATGCGACCAAAACCGACTGAAAAGAACATTTGCCTTAGCAGAAAAAACAAAAAATTGTTGAAGAAAAAGGAGACTTGAAGGGTTGAAAAACAAGCTCAAAAAGGCCAAAGGACTTCTTCAAAAAATAAAGGGAGGGGCCCCAATATTTACAAAATTTTTGGGGGAGGATGTTGCAGCAACAACAATTGGCGATTCGTTGGTGAACACAGATCTCTGAAACAAACTCGTCCCATGATCAGAAAACTTACAAACTAATAGCTTCATGTGTAACAAAATGCCTTCATAGTTCAGCTTCTGTAATGCAGTGATCACTCTTGTCATAATGGTCATTGGGGAAAAGGTAACTTTGACTCAAACTTCTTTATAACTGTCTCAGAGGCAGAGTATGGAGTTCATTTTAAAATCTATCTTTCAGATGCCAACTAATAAATTCCCCCACAAGATCATAACAATATCTCACAAACATATTCGTTTGTTTCTCATTCCCATGTTATTTGCATCTTTTTGGATGCTTCTTAATTGACGACTTTTGCTGCTTGAGCCTTCCAGAAATAAATTTCTTCAGCTTTCAATACTTGATTTAGGTTCTTCAATCCATAATGTCATTTTTTGTGAGCGAAAGATTTATTTGATTATCATGCTTCATGGACGGAGAAGAACTTTGTTGGGATGAATTATTTTAACAGCTTCCTTGATTGAATTTCCTTTTGCTTCTCTCAACTGTGCTTTAATTGAGGTGATAATTTCTGGAAAACAGACTCTTTGATATAAGCTCTTTTGGCTTTTACTTGTAACATGGGATCATTTGAAATACCATACATCTGTGAAACGTGCTTCCTTTCCATGGGTTTATCATAGTGGACTTCCTGAGATAGGCATTGATGTTAGAGTGAATGGAGCCCCAAGATAGTAAGAAGGAAATGCTAAATATTAGTTATTTAACTGAGGTTATTTTGACAAAACCGAAAAGGATCTCCTCATTCCTAGAGACCACTCATTGAAAGCAAAGTCACGAGGATACATTTTCTTTATAAGTGAATTTCTGCCTTTCGAGATTTTGAGATTTGCTCAGAGTCCTATCTTACCACCAAGCCAAGAGTTGAGCTAGGCTTTTTTAAAGAAAGAATAAAGAAAACTTGAGCAGAGAGCAAGGTAAAAATCAAGCCAAACTAAATTAAAAGCCGTGGAAAACAAAAAAACAGAAAAAAACAAGAATAGAAACAACAACACTTATTTATGTACAAAATTCGCCATGGGACTATGCGAAGTACTGCTTTAAAGTGAGGCCGTTGAGAGGGAGATTCACTTCCTCTCCTTGCAAGTCTCTCAGCTTATATGTCGATGGGCCAAGCTTTTCAGAAATTTGATAAGGGCCAACCCATAAATGTTGAAACTTTGTGTGCATTACCCTACCATCATGTGGATAGTCCCACTTCAGAACTAAGTCACCTACTTCGAAACTTCTCTTTCCATATTTCCACTTATCAAACCACCTTTTGACTATGTCTTGGTGTTGGTGGAACTGGTGTTTGGATTTAATCCGAGATTCTTCAAGCTTCAACAGGGTATCAATTCTTGATTGTAGGACTTGATTGCTGGAACCTCAAGAGGCTTGGGCCAATTGCAAGGCTGGGAGTAAAATATTCAGAGGGAGAATGTATTCCTTACCATGGACTAAAGTGAACGAGGATACTCCTAAGGAATTCTTCGGAGTGACTCTGTCTTCCCATAGAGCATTTGGGAGGGCTGTATGACAACTTCTCTGATTTTCAATCACAGTTTTCTTAAGAATTCGAATGAGATTCTTATTGGTAGACTTAGCTAATCCATTTTCTTGGGGGTAGTAAGTGGCTGAATAATGTAATTTAATTCCTTTCTGATAAACAAATTCATTAATTTTCATAGACGAAAAATAAGTTGCATTATCAAAGACTAGGGAAATTGGAACCCCAAACTTGGTTATGATGTTTTCTTCCAAGAATCTGATAACTGCGTCTTCATTTATTTTGCGCAACGGAGCAGCTTCTGTCCATCTCGTAAAATAATTCATAGCTGTTAGGATATATTGATGCTATAGCAAAGAATTCAGGGTTATTTTTCCAATAACATCTATGCCCCATTGTTTGAATGGTTCAGAGATAATGACTGGCTGCAGAGGTCCTGCTGCTTTTGGCAATTTCCCAGCACTTCTTTGACATACATCACATTTCCGAGCATAACCATGAACATCTATGAATACGGTGGGCCAATAATACCCAGCTCTGAGAATTTTATGTGTTATGGTATCTCCGGAATAATGTCCCCCAGCAGGGCCATCGTGCAATTCTTTGACAAACTTATCAGCATCTTTTTTCTCTAGACATCTAGGGAAAATCCCATCATAATTTATTCTAAAGAGTATCCCATCAATGATTTGATAGGTTGTTGATTTCATACGTAGTGCCCTTCTTTGCTTAGAACTCCAGTGTTCCAGCAAATATCCTTGCTGCAAATAATGCACTAGGTCCCTATACCAAGAATCAGGAGCTGTGAAAATAGGACATACCTCAACCATATTCAGTTCCGCTTCATTTTCTCAATTTAGCTCTTCATCAACTGGATGCTCAGTGAGTAATTTACATAACCCTTGAACTTTGATGATGGTGGCTGGCTTAAATTCCAAATCATACTCTTGAAGAGTGGTGACCCAGTTTCCTCTCCTCTCTCCCAATTCTTTCTAAACGAAAAGAGATCTGACGACGAGGTGAGGAACTCTGAATATAGTTTTGTTTTTAGAATATATGGCCTGAACTGCTTTACTGCTTTGAATATAGCATATACTTGCTTGTCTACGACAGGGTAGTTCAGTTCAGCGCCCTGCAGACCAGTGCTCATAAAGGAAATTGGGTATTCGTTTCTCAATTCTACCTTTTGCGTGAGCACATCTGCGAGAGAGTCATCTGAAGCAAAGGTGTACATAATGAAATCCTTATTGAAGTCTGGACTCCTTAAAGAAGGGGCCTTAGCTATGGCAACGTTGATTTCTTTGAATGTCACTTTTTCCAAGTCAGTCCACTTGAATTGTACACTCTGCTTTATCATTTGCTACAAAAGTTTAACGGTCTGAGCGAAGTCAGGAATGAACCTTCAAACAAAATTAATGGTTCCCATAAATGATTGCATAGATTTTTTGTGGTGGGGCATGGGAATCTTGTTGATGGATTGCACTCTCTCCTGATCTATTAAGATTCTTTTCTTTGAAATGATATGACCTAGGAGTTTTCCCTCAAGAACAGCGAAAACACTTTTCTTGGAATTTAACAAAATACCATATTTTTTGCAGCGATCAAAGATATGCTTCAAGTGGAAAACATGGTCTTCTCTTTTCTTTAAAAAAACTGTCACATCATCTAGATAAACTACAACACAATGACCTCCCAATCCTCGAAAATCAATGTCCATAGCTCGTTGAAAAGTAGCTCCTGCATTTATCAAACTGAATGGCATCCTGCGATATGCAAAGGTTCCCCACTTTGTACGAAAAGTGGTTTTGAGTCGGTCTTCTTCTGCTACTAGCACTTGATTGTACCTAAGAAAATCGTCTAGCAGGGAGAAAAGCTCTGATCCTGACACCATTTGTAAAATTTGTTCCATTGGGGGAACAGGGTAGTTATCTTAATCGGAAGCTTTGTTTAAGTTCCAAAAGTCCACACACAATCTTATCTCTCTCGACTTCTTCCGCATAGGAACTAAGTTGGCGACCCATTCAGAATGTCAGACTTTAAAAATAATCTTTGCATCCAACAATTTCTTCAACTCCTTTTTTATTAAAGGCTCAAGAGTCGTATGCATTCTCCTTAATTGCTGTTGAAATGGTTTAACGCCTTCCTTCATTGGTATTATTGCTGAATAATGCGGATATCATATGTTTTAACATCTCCGTAAGTTCATGCAAAGACATCTTTATACTACTGAAACAATTTGATGAAGTTACCTCTCTCTCCTAGCAAGCAACATTTACCAAGATTGACATACTTTGGTTCAGCTTCTGTACCCAGATTCACCAATTCATGCTGCATGGAGGAGCTATGATTTTTAACATTTGTTAGTCTTTTGAACTTGTTATGCAGATCGAACAAACTTTCAAGATATCTCACTCCCTTGGGCATGAAGTTTCCTTTGATTGCATCTTTGCTTTGGAGATCTGAATCATGCTTTTCTTCATCTATTATGGCTTCTTGGAAGGCATCCTCATTTGTTAAGAAGATGATAATCTGATCATCATCATCAAATACTCTAAGATTTGTAATGTTATCCAGAACAAATGGCCTGAAAATCAATTCAATAGAGCACTTGTTATTGGTTGGAACTAATCTGGAAGTAGAGGTAGCTAACAAATCAGCTGCAACATTTTTTAATCTAGGGATGGAGTTAATATTGAAAGCATCAAAGCATGAAATCAAATTCCAAACCTCATCCTGATACCCTTTTAAGTGTGGTGAAAGGAAATGAATTGTATCTCTCACTTGCCTGACAACTATCTCCGAATCGCCAAAGACTTTCAAATTTTTAACATTTAAACTAATAGCTTTCTTCAACCCATGACCAGAGCTTCATATTCAACAGTATTATTAGTACATTCAAACTCTAGTCTATAAGATAAAAGTGTTTGTTTCTTTCAGGGTAAATTAAAACACAACCAGCTCCGGATCCTTCTTGGGTTTTGGAACCGTCAAAGTATAGAACCCAAAAAATATTTCCTGCTTTAACTAAGCAGTATTACTACCACTTGAGTCAGTAAATAATCCTACTATGTTACAGTCAATATCATCAATCTGAGAAAATTGAAGGAGATGGGACTGTTCATTTGATTCATGGCCAACATTTTCTGATTGATAATTGCCCGGTTCAATCTCTAAGAAATAATTTCCCAAAACTAAAGATGAGAAAGCTACAACTTCATTCTTTTCCTCTAACTGAGTTACATTTTGTTTCATGTGGGGTTCTCTTAGTATTTTAATCTAATTTTGTCTATTCTGGTAAGGCAACCACAAATGAGACCAGTCTGTTGCAAAGTAACCATTTAGTTTCGTAGACCAGTCCTTGCTCAATATCAAACCATAAGCCTCGGGAATATCAACTACCATTATATCAATAAATTGGTACACTCCAGGATCTGCTGACAACCTAATAAGCACATATTTCATTTCCCCAATGACTTTAACCGTGGTTCTATCTAACTATATAATATGAGATGGGGATGGAATTGGCTTCCCATTAATCCTTTTGCAAATTGATAGCAGCATGACATTAGAAGAAGCTCTAGAATCTACCAAATAGTTATGCACATTATGATTAAAAATTTCAAAACTCAAAAGAAAAGGCAAAGTTTGCAATCTAGATTTCCCGCAAATGCTAGCTCTGTTTATCTCAGTGTTTTCTACCGAAATACTATCTTGTGGGTCAAAAGCTTCCAACAACTTCTTTCTTTGCTGGGGCAAACTACACATATCAAATATAGAGACATTCGCTTTTTCCTTCTTAATGTCTTCGATTATGTCATATTCCATATCACAATCTTTTGAAACTTTTGACTGATTTTTTGTTTTGTTCAATGTAACTTTTGGTTGTTTGGTTATTTCTGAACTTGGTTCTTTTGTAGGTGTTGGGTTTTCCTTAGGCTGCGGTGGGAGGACAGTTATGTGCCTTTTGGGTATTTCCTTCGCAACCTTGGCTTTAGGTGCATCAATGGTTTGATCAAGCACTGGGCCTTTACTTCTAGTGGTGACATTAATTGATGTGGTCGAAAATTCATCAACTAGATCTTCGAAAGAAGGTTCTTGCGCGGGTTCCCAATCCCATAGGACCATTGTGGTGTCGGGAGCGGGTTATTTATGCTAAAAAATATGCTCTTCCTAAAGATCCTTCTGATCTGTTATCTGCGCATCTAACATTTGATTCATCACTAGGCTCATCAAATTTATCCATTGTGGACAACTCTTTTCTGAGTGTTTCTCTTGATGGAAGGTACATAAATGATCCATGCCTACTTCATTTAAATTTAACACAACAGAATTGTTTACAGGAGGAAGCAGTTGTCCACTTTCATCTCTTTTTTTATAGAAAGGTTTGAATGGTTGCCTGGAAGTGCTTCCTGCCTTATCTTTCTCCAGATCTACAATTTTATTAGAAAGCTTTTGCACCATTTTGACCATATTTTCCATATCTGTTGATGGTTCCTCTTTATTCCTGGTTAACAAAAGGGGTTTCTTAACAACTGTCGGCTTTGTTTCTAGATCGAGAGAATTCTTAGCAATGTTCTCTGCTTATTCTTCTACCTTCTTGGCTTCTTCAAAGTTTTCTATTAAGATAGTTTTCTTTGTTCTTTTAATAAACATTGCTATGGGAGGATGAAGTATTGTTGTATAATATTCAACTAAAGATTCTTCAGCAGGTCTTGCTGTATCACTAAAATTATTTGACAACGTAGTCAATCTTTGATTAAATTCTTAAACCTTCTCTTTCTTTTCCATTCTCATTGTAATGCCCGCTTCAGTACCTTAACTGTTTAGACTAATGAGGACACTAGTTTGGAAGTGACTCGGTTTTATAAAACTTAGATCATGGAAAATTGCTTTGAAAATTATCATGAGAAAATGATAAATGATGAAAATACTTTAGAATGAAAAAATGATGAATGTTGAAAATGCTTGAAATGAAAACGATGTTTAGTTTTATACTCGACTGACTGAGATAAAACAGTGAATGATGAACATGCTCGACTGGCCGAAGCATGATGTTAAAATGATGAATATTTATTAGACTCGACTAACTGAAATACTGAAAAGAATGATGAAAATGTTTTATAGTGCAACGCTACTAATGTGCGGTTGAGTGTGTGTAGTGGCAGGTAAGATGATTTACCGACTGACCCACAATGGAATTATAGGGGTCGTAAGAACAGAAAGAACACATACGGGTACGACGAATGACCGTCAACCCTAAATTAGCAATCCACACACGGGTGAAATCATTTCAGCTCACACGGGGAGGCGTGTGCCATATGGGCAAGGTCGTAACGATTTGGTCGCGTACGATGAGTTGAGGGGCACACAATAAGGAGAGCCTTATCCCTCAACATCCCTTAGTCTCCAAGAAGCGTAGTTGGGGGATCACGGTAACAACTCGCGATCACTATGCAGTGCTCCCCATAAGAAGAAAGAAATGGAACTGTCAGAAGGGCCCGCCGAAGAGACACCTGGATAAGAACAAGACGATTTTATTTAACAAATTATAAAAATTGAAACTTGACGAAAAGATAAATTTAAGTAACTTTAAATTAAAAGATAATTACAATAAAACAATATTCATTATTTTATTTAATTCTATTGTTATGAAAAAAGGAGAAAGATGGAAATGAAAAAAGAAATAAAATAAAAACAACTAGTTTATCTTATTTATTGTATTTTCCTACTCCTTGAAAAGAAGAAAATCAAAAAGTTAAACTAGAAGTATGCTCTTAAACTTTAAAGCTTTAGATTGGAAACTTTTTAGGAAATAATAGATTGAAGTAAAAGAAAGATGTGAATTCTTTATTATCTTTTAAACTTTTTTATATTTTCCTAAATAAAGGAAACCTTGTTTTTTTTATAAAGTTATTTTCATATTTAAAAATAAATGAATAACAATTAATTTACTGAGAAGATATTAAATAAACTAAATAAGAACCAAAACATAAGAACTCCATTACACCTAACTCCCACTGATTTAGGGAATTAGGTGCACACTTGAGATCAAGAGACACTTGTAATTTGAGAGTAATTGTTAATAAAATATTAAGTTAAAATAAATATGTGCATGAACAGACACATGGCACATAAGCTTTTACTATATAATGAGGGAGGAGAAGGAGAAAATGACATCTCTTGCTCCCTAATGCTTGATGGGCATAAAAATCTCGGATTATGTTATGATTCTTGTGAGTTGGGATTAGCTAGACCAGGGATTGGAAGATCATGTCAGGAAGCTTGCTAGTGTGTTCTTATGACCCCATTAGCTCGGGGGTTCAGGGTGAAGGAGAGTAACCCCGATACGGTAGGGTGGTCAACTGAGGGGTCTCTTGGTAAAATCGGCAAGGCTGGAAGCGGCTCAAGGAAGATCGACGACCGTACATATAAGGACTTCGTCAACAGAGTGCTCAACTACTATCGAAAGGTATAATGTTCAATTTTCATGTACTAGTTGAGTTTATGTAATTTTGATTTTATGGTTATATTTGATTTTCAAGTTTTTATTAATTTGCATATGATGTAAGTTCTATTTTAGAAGTTTTTTTGGGGACCCGAAATGGGGATCCCTACATTTGGTATCAAGTTGGTCAAACCTTGAGGGCACCGGATTCATATTATACCGAGAAGTTGTCGGTATCTTCGTCGAGATTAGGTCCGATCACCCGAATCATTCGCTGCTACAATCATCCGTTCAACTTCAATCTCGACCATCGAATCAGAATACATCTACAACGGAAACGAAACGACTATCTCCTACGGGTTTTACTAACTCTTGTAAATATTCATTTCTGTTTAGTTTATTATTTTAAGAGTTGCCGAAAGTTTAAAAAAGATACTCTATGTTGAAATTAATATAATTAATATATTGTAAGAAAATTGTGAATCCGCCCAGAAGTCGACCGTGAACCAGATCCCCAGTAGTTGGAACTTGACTTCGAATTTCTGTTTTTATTATATGTGAATCTGTTGAACACTCGGTCCTAGAATTTCTTATGATCGGTTTTCTTTTTCTTTTTTTAACTCTCTGCATGTTGATTGACGGTTAGCCTGCGATCACAGCTGATTATTCGGTAAATCCTCTGTTGATTTATCAGCGTAACATCTGGAATGCGTTACCAGGGTAGGTCGAACTGTTGCCCCTTTAGACTTGGCGAAAGTACGATTTTCGTAACCTGATTTTCGTAACCTGATTTCAGGCTCGTGGGCAATCTTGATATGAGCTAGCGGTACTCTACAGTACTCCAACTTTAAGTATGGCTTTTTTTTTCCACTGGAAAAAAAGGTTTTGCTTTTCAAAAATTTTATAAAGATTAATGAGATTATCCATTCATCTCAACCTTAAGTTTTGTCGATATTTTTTCCAACTAGGGTAATTGAATTCGATGAAGTGTAAATTGCAGAAGGTTAATTAATTATTGCATGAGTGAAATGAGGTGCTCTACAGCCCAGTATGGGGGAGATGTTGTAACGATTGTGATGTAAAGTTTGTTATGTAACAAAATAATTAAAAAAATCATGTCGGCAAATAAAATAAAAAATTATGGAAAGTATTTAAAAAAAAAGAATCCATATTGGTTCATAAAATAAAATATTATGAAAAGGTAATTAAAAAATAGATGTTCGTTTATAAAATAAAAACTTAAAACTTAAAGCCGGAATTATCAATCAAGAGAGATCAAATTTCTTGAGTTTAAATTTAAAAAAAGAAATACACCTCAAGAAAGTGGATCCCTCTCGGTACTTGATAGATACGGGTTTAAGATAAATCTTGGATAATAGTTCTACTCTATATAATGTGTATTAGCTAAAGCAAACTTACTTCATAATTAAATACAGCAATGCGGTGATGTGCAAACTTATAGAAGTTTATTTATAGAAGTTGTAATCTGAATGATGCGTGGTAGTTGAACTCAAGATAAAATTTATATCTCGTGTTGTTTTAAAATTATAACTTATTCCTAAGTTCTTAGAAAATCAAAAAAGTAGAATGATTAAAGTGGACATTAGTGCTTGATAGAAAATCGAAGAAGGAATCAGCCACCTATAAGTATGTATATTATATTAAAAGTAGAAAATTTAAAAATGAAATGGTACTTATGAACTTACAATTGGATTTCAAATATAATCCAATATACATATGTAATAGATATAAAAGTGATAAGAATGAAAAAGTAAATTGAATTTAAAGTTGTATCGCAGATATGATGTATTGTGAATACTTGTATGCATGTAAAGATACATATATGATTTAAATGGTAAGGTAGAGTGACAATATTTATTCCCATCCTTTTTGCATTAAGGGTATTTGATATTATTATATAAAGGAATTAGAACATGTATAGATCATGTTATTATAACAATAACTTTCAACTATGTAATTCTAAACTTTCTGCATTATGATTGTATTTATTTCACATAGGAAATATAATATGTTATAGTACCTAGATTCACTATGAAAGGTATTAATGACAAAATGGTAGGTGGATGTATGATAACATGATTTTGATATATTGTGTTTAAGGAAAGAAATATTTTTTGTGATGGGTTAAATGTTTATTGTCATAAGCTAAGGGTGATAAGTAAAATAAGGTAGGAAGGATTTAGTCGGATATATGATGTTAAGTTCAACCCATTCTTTTAAATTTTTACTTTAATGACTTTATATAATTTTTACTTTAATGACTTTATATGGGTTATTGATTCATCTACCAATGGCCTTGTGACGGAGAAAAAAAAGATTAAAAAAAAAAAATTTACGCTTAGTGAGACCCTACAGGTGATTAAATGGTGTTTACCAGAGTTGCTTATGAATTATAATATGACCATTGGGTATTCCAGCGTATCTATTTTAAAAGCTTATTGGCGAATCCATACTTGTATTATGATTTCATTTTGAACCTTAAAATTTTCTATATGCCTAACTCTGTGACTGAACAGCGTCGCCCAGATCTAGCGGTTAGAATGTAATCGACCTTGAAATCGCTGTGATTATTTCAAATTGATTAACCTTCCCATAGTCTATGCCACCTGTTCATCACCGATATCAACTAAATTTTGGCTCCGAAAGTCTTGAGTGTACAATTTCTTCCGTCAATTACCTTCTTTTTTTTCCATCGAAAAATATAACTTACTATTAATATCGAAATAGTAAATAGGTCCAATTACATCAAAGCATCATAGCATCTGGGTATGTGAACCATACCAATCACGGGCAAGAAATAGCCCACAACTCAATGACAATAGTACAAGTTCTAAATCAAGTCATACAAAAGTGGAAAAAAGTTGCCAAAACAGAGCAACTATCACCAAGTAGCAGATCAGCCCACATATCCAGGCCCAATGTCATAGAACCAAAGCCCACAAATGTCATACATAAACCTAATAAAAAGTCTTGAATACAATAGATAAAGTCCAAAACAACCTATAGCCTGGACACCAATGTCATATAGACACCAGATGAATATAGCCGCAAAAACAAAGGAGAAAAATCCCAACAAGAAGTTGGTTGAAAGAGTCTATGAACCTGCAAAAATAATGCCGCATTATATAAACATAAAGTCACAAATAGATCAGATAGTACCTCAAAAAGAACCAAACCACATGAATCAAGTCCAATGCATATCAACCGAGCCCCGAGAAAAACAAAGATCCCCATGCCATTCCTCCCACATGATGATCCCAGCCAAAGAATTCAAGGCCAGCTTGGACAAAAAGTCCGCCTCCAAATTAACCTCCCGATAAACATGGGAAAAATGAATATGCTCAAAATCATTGATGTAATTCCTGACCGCATCCAACCAATGCGAAAGGAGCATCACACTGATAGGGGAGACGCCCAAAGCCCAAGAAATGATGGAGGAAGAATCACCCATAACCAAGAGGGATGATACCTGCTTAAGTCGAGCAAAGTGCAAGAGGAGCCAAAGAACACATAATTCACAGTGGGTATTAGTACCAGATCCCAAATTTAAATGGAGGCGAAAAAAGACAGCGTTGGTAAGGTGTACCAAATCCCATTCCGTCAATTACCTTATGCCGAGCAGTGGACAATAGCTGGAGTTGCCTTACCACCTGTCGAGTGACTCTACCAATCCGTAAGGTGTTCACCTGCAGTAAAGAATTTATAGTTATCTTAAGTTTATTTGAAATGACCCTTAAATCGATGCAAATTAAATAAGTGAACTAGATTCCTTTTCTTTATCTATCTTAAAGTATACACAGGTGACTTCCGAGTAGTTGTTAGACGATAAAAGAAATTTATTATGTTGATTTACTTCTCATCATGTGATTTACGCTTTTATAAAATTTAGTTGGAATAAGTAAGCCATAAGAGAATGCCTTCGGGTAATTAGTTCAAAACTTCGTAATAAAGTATGACCCATTTATAGCATGCCAATGGAATAGTCATTTTATTAAGACAGTTTATAAAGAAGGCCTTCGAATGTCTAGTCGATAATTTAGGAAATTTCATGATATCTCTTACATTTCTAAATGCCATGGAAGTAGTCCTTTCACTTTTGGGAAACCCATATGTACATTATATATTGTATTAATAAGGAAGATTAGCACTTTTTATATGTTTATATGTTGAGAATAGTTGTAGATTAAGTTATCAAGAATGGAATTAAAATATTTGAAGCGATGACAAATGTTTATAATATTTATGAGTTACATTATTGTGTAAAAGAAAAAAATCTCAACTATAAGGATGTTTTAAACTCACCGTGGAAATTGATTATTGTTGAGGTAGATACTTAAGATAACCGGTTGCCTGACTCTTTGGTTGACCTGATTGATGATTGCTAAACAGATTTAACGTGATTGGTGAGTTATATATTGTTCCTTGGTATAAAAAGAGTAAATATATCCTTATATAAGTTTAGATATTTTCATTACTATATATCTATAATATAATAAATTTATATAGTGTTCCTTGAGATAGCGTAGATATTGTATTAGATAAGTTTGGTTAATCCAAACTAAATGTAACTGATGTTATAGATCAAGTACATATGATCATATCAAATAAGATGCATGTATATAACACTATCAAAGAAAGGAAATTATGCATTAGTGTTTATAGAAACTTATAATGGAGCTTTTGTTATAAGGGAAAAATATAAATTTACTTAATAGTTATGATTGAAGTATGAAGATAGAGAGATTAAGAGTAAGACGATTATAAAAATATAATTGTACTCAGAGCAATGGAAGCAGAGAAAATAAAAAAAAAGCAATCCCTAGAGAAGCCTTACATAGAAAGTAATCCTTCTAATTATATTTTGGAATATGTACCTCTCACTTTAAAAGAAGAAGAGTCATTAGGTAACATAAGTTATGTTAAATTGTAGAGGGTGTCTCTTTTATGAATGTTTGGAGTATGTATACTTTGCGACAATAAGAAAAGCGAACCCTGTAAATGCACCTCCTATATTTATAATATAGAAATAGTATGGTTACAATAGGCTGGAGAATCAAATTGTTCATCTTAGTTCAGTAAGAAATACTTCTGAGTTATATATATAAGTCATCTACTGGTAGATATGAGAATTGTAGATTCAAGGTAAATATTATCATATGTTAGGAGATATGCACTTAGTTAGGAATTGCATTGCATTCTCTTACAGTTAGAATTTCAATTCATTGAATTTAGAAATTCCATTATATTTTTACAAACTTTTGAATGCAAAATCTTATGAGGTATTATCAACATGTACAGGATTAGATTTTGTAGTACATGTAAGATTTCTTATGGTTGAAAAATCACAGTTACATTTATACCATAGATACATTCACACTTGATATGATTTGGAATGTAGGTATCATTATATATCATTAAATACTTTATATGTTAAAAGTTGGAATGTAAGTATTATTATATGATATTTAATATGCACAGGGTTGAGAATTACCTTCCTTTTAAGGATTCCTATGATTAGAATCTCCATGGTACTTATATTAGAATTACATTTGCACCGATGTGTCTTATGGTTAAGTTACATATGCTTTAAGTAGTATAATACCTATGAAAAGTTAGAATAATTGGGCATTGTGGCAGGGGAATGGATTAGATAGGAATTTCAAAGTATTACTTGATTTTGTTCTAGGATTCACTTCTGAGGAAAACACCAATCTTTAAATTCAAAACCATGTCATAAGGTGATTATGAATCTTATAGATGGGAAACCTGAATGATTTGTTAGATGGATTTCAGTAAGCTAAGGAAGAGAAGATGATATGTGTATTAAATTATTTGTTTGAAGTTATGGATTAAAGTAACTAAATCATGAGCTATGATTGTTTTGCTAATTATGGTTCTATAAAAAGATGGGATACTAATGGTGATAATTTCCTTCCAAGCTAAGTTCATGACCTACACTTGATATGAAGGATGTTAGTACAAAAAAAATAAAACACTTGCTCATTAAGAAGAGACCCTACATTTGGGTTCGTTGGTGATGCATAAAGATCGACATAGAAAAGTCAAAGCTGTGGTTTTTACTTCTTCATCCTTGGCAAGAATATTTCCAGCTTCTCGAACAGATTAGAATTATTCTTCACTAAATTTGCTAGTATAAAATTTTGAATGATATTCAAGGTTCATATACTTTGATGAGGGGTCTTGCGTCAAGAATTTTATCGATTGGTTGTAAATGCTTATTTTCTGAAATCAAGGCAATGGCTTCGCAGGTATGCACTACTAGTTTGTAATCATGCCTTGGATTGTGAAAAGAGAGAAGTTAAACTTACTTGAATTATAGAATCTTAACTATACTCGAGTTAGGAAGAGAAGAAAACCTGACATGACTTTGTTTATAAAAATTTGAGATTATACTTTTAGCTATACTAAGTAAATGGCACTCCAGTATTTAGTTATACTTTGGATTATGAAAAGAGAGAGGTTTCATGTAATATTAGTTTAGGAATGGATAAGGTATGTATTGAAGAACATAATTCGGAAGGGTTAATTCCTATTTTGAAATTCAGATATTGTTTAAAATATATGATAGTTATATGTAACCATAGAAAAGGAAGAAATTGGGATTGAAGATTGTATTCCTTATGTGGAAATGTGTTAGTGCTTAAAGGATTTACATAAATTATATAGTTTTGTTGAATGAAAGGAATTTGCTATGGACGATTTCAAATACGGTTGCAATTAATGAGGCAATAGAGGACTGTTGTGGGGATTGCTACACTATGAAAGGTACGATTTAGTTATATTGTCAAATATAGATGTATACTTATATGATGGTAGAAAATAGGAAATGAAATTTTATTATCAATTGTGGTTATATTGAAGAAATGAATGTGGAAAGAAAGAGAAAACTCACCATGGAAGTACATGAGACTTAACTTCGGGATGAAGTTTTTAATAAGAGGGGGTGTATGTAATGCCCGCCTTGGTACCTTAACAATTTAGACTAATGAGGACACTAGTTTGGAAGTGACCCGGTTTTATAAAACTTAGATCATGGAAAATTGCTTTGAAAATTATCATGAGAAAATGATAAATGATGAAAATACTTTAGAATGAAGAAATGATGAATGTTGAAAATGCTTGAAATGAAAATGATGATTAGTTTTATACTCAACTGACCAAGATAAAACAATGAATGATGAACATGCTCAACTGGCCGAAGCATGATGTTAAAATGATGAATATTTAGTAGACTCGACTGACTGAGATACTGAAAAGAATGATGAAAATGTTTTATAGTGCAGCGCTACTAATGTGCGTTTGAGTGTGTGCAGTGGCAGGTAAGACGATTTACCGGCTAACCCACAATGGAATTATAGGGGTCTGTTGTTGCTGCAACATCCCTCCCAAAAAATTTTGGTAAATGTTAGGGCCCCTCCTTTTATTGTTTGTCGAGAAACTTGGTTTTGTCCAAGTCCTAGTTACTCCTCTGATTCAAACTTTTCTGAAGCTTTATTTCTTTCCTTTTTCGTTGAGGATTTTTTTGTCTAAGGCATTTCTTTCTTTAAACACAAAGCGCACCTTTAATTTTCAAAGTATGCACTAAAGGCACAAATAGCAGGATTAACTTTGCGCCGAAAGGCGCAATTTTTAGGTTTGGACTTTATCACCAATGCGCAAATCGCAAGATTAATTTTGCGCCACAAGGCGCAATCTTTAAACATAACTTTTGTGCCATATCAATGCATCCGCCCATAGTGCAAAGTCTATCCCTGAAGTCCCCGTCATTAGCGCGGAACCTAACCTTAAGTCGCCGCTATGTTCGTGATCCCGTTCACTTTGCCATTGGCGCATCTTTTGGGAGCAAGACTTAACAATATCTCCTTCGCCTGGTGCGCAGAACCTAACCTTAAGATCGCCGCCACCATCATTCTCTTTAAATAGACCTTGTCGTTGGCGCATCTCTTGGGCGCAAGACCTAATGATAGTTTCCCCATCACGATCGCAAGCGCTACTCTTAATAGTGCCGCTACACCAATCCTGCGCCATCGCAACTCTTGAGTGTTGAGGACGACATTCGATGCCATTCAATACACCCCTGCTAGGTTGATGAGGCCATTTAACTCGGCTTGTGTGGCGTTAATTCACTCCGTTTTTTAGCCCCGTGCCCAACGAAATCACATTAATCCGCCTATTGGGAATTAACTCTTCCCATATAAATGCACAGAACGGAGTTCAAACAGCTCATTATTCTCAAGGCTGAGAGAGCTTCCAGGAGCGAGCAATGGGCATTTTATCAGTTTTTTATCAGCTTGGATAGACATGCCAACCACAGAAAACCACTCTGAAACACCATATAGGAACTCTAATCCTCTGTTTACTTGTTACAAGAATTGACTCCATTCGAGGCTTTATTTTGACAGTCTAAAAGGCGAATTTTGTCTCACGCATAGTTTGTTTTTAGTCGCCCCCATTGTTGTTTTTGTCTTTCATTGGTTATACACCCTGTGTGTTTTCTCCGTAGGCCCTGAAATACTGCGTCGATAATAACAATTCCCTTATCAACTTGTAATAGCCTCCTTCGCGTATGAAATGACACTTATCCCGGCACCTGTGACATTGTTTTCAAGAGGAGACTGCATCTCGAGACGTCAAAACTAGGTCGCCTTTCTTTTGAATGCATTCGTGAGCCATTACGGCAAGACTGTATCTTCATGGCTCTGTGTTGCACGCCACCAGCGGTAAATAACACCCCTTAGCATAGGATGAAAGCGCCGCTAATGCCTATAATGCTACGTTCGTCTGATGCGCAAACATTAAGTCGAACTGCTAAGCAGCAAAACCCGCATTGATGAACCGTAACATGCGGTGGTTTTCCACCTCCCACCACAGTGGCCTTTCCCATGTAATTCCAAGTCAACACTTATGCAACAACTTTGCTTTTTCAAATCATTTAAGAAAATTGGCAACTTTCGATTATATGGTAAAGATACTTACTATTAATTTTTACATTGATGTCGTACAACTATTTTGAGCTCCTGCAAACTTTCTAACTTACCTGTTGTTGCTTATTTTGAATAATTAGATAATGTCTGTGGCGTTAATTACTTAGAAATATGCTGAATATTTATTTTGTGCTACCTTAATTGACACAGGTTTGACATGCATAGAAGGTCTGCAAGAAGGAAGGCAGCGCAAGAGGTAGAGTCAGATTCAAACGTGGAGATGCTGCTGGATATGTCATTTCAAACTATGTTCGGTGATACGCAAGACACCACTAATGTGCATCCAGGAAGATCTGCCCCAGAGTTTCAATGGGGTGACTTGTATAGATTTATCAGGGATCAGGAATACCCAAACGGTTCCCTAGAAGATACGTTGGTATATGCAAACATTAAGAAGTCTTGTATACATAAAGCAGCAACCAGACCTGAATTATTTCCATATTCTAAGGTCCTTGGATGGTTGAGCCCTCATGTCAAAACTGACACCAGGTTCATAAACGAAAAGAATGGAATGAATCTGGCGTCGTTCGCACTTGAACATATCGCAACCGCTTACAGATTTCCCTCAGCAAGAGCTTGGCTGGACAGAAAATGGATAGTAGAACATCCCATGGACCCTCTAATCTATGTTAGAAAAATGACGATAGCTGACAGGAAGATAAGGCAAAGGCAGACAAATGAACATGAGAGTAACCTCCTAAAGACCCCCTATAGACTCATTGTTATGATGATGAGCTGGATCTTCGACATGCCCAATGGTAATATCTTCAAACTGGGATGGGTACCGGTAATATTCCATATAGCCATGTTAGGCACCATTTTCAATTGGGCTGATAGTATTTCAGAAAGCATGGAATCACAGTTCACAGCTGCCCAAGGAGGAATGACTCTGAAAAAAGTGGATTTCTTTATGTCTTCCTATTTGATAGATTGCCTGTTGAGCAAGCACACCTTCCCAGATTTGGTTTTCTCATGGAACAGGAAGGAGACACCTCTCTTCATAGCTTATCAATCCACATGGGCTAGCAAGTATGCAAGTTATTACAAACAACATTGTGAGAAATTCTTCATGCCATTATATCAATTTATTTTTGTAAAGGAGCCAAATTGCATGTCAGAAAATGCTATGCCCATCATCGAAGCATATGGTGATTACTACCACTCCCAAGAAGGCACTTACATCCACATGAGTGGAGGATCAGTAGCTCCATTCCTTCTTCCCAGATATGCTACATATTTTGTGATACATAGGGAAGCCATAAGGCAGCTTTTCAGTATTGGTGGAGTCAGTAGGATTCTCACCGAAAGGAAGAAAGGGCTATATCCACCAATGCCTTTCACTATCAGCGCATAAAGCCTACCGAGAGCAAAAGAGGGAGAAAATTATGTTTAAGATTTGGATATTTTTTATTTTGGTACAAAGTTTAACAAAAGGCATGACCCTTGCAGCAAAGTTGCTAAACATATTAGTGATGTTGGAACTTCCTTTGAGTACACCCATCAGATTGACCTGAATGAAGAATTCTTTCGTAGCGCCAAAAACTTAACAGAACTAGTAAAGCGCTACAACAAGAAGAAAGGTGGGAAAACTTATTCACCCAAGCCTATTAGTCTGATACAACTAGAGCAAGAGGCAAATGCATCCCAAGTCAGAGGTTCGAACGACATAGAGCTAGAAGAAGGTGACACAATTCAAAATGAACAGACTGCCAAATTGCAACAAGAAAAAGAGAAAGTTATTAGGTAGCAACAAGAGGAGGAAACCATTAGAATTCAAAAGGAGCAGGAGGAAAGAACCTTGTCGGAGGAAGCAAGCAGGTTAAAAGCACTGATAGCCGAAAGGAAAAAAAAAGAGAAAGCTACTAAAATACAGAAAGAGCAGGAAGCAAAAGCTCTAGGAGAAGAAGAAGACAAAGTCCTCCAAGAATAAAATACCAAATTATAAGAAGAAGAAAGATTCTTGTTAGAAGAAGCAGACAGATTACAAGAAGAGATGGCAGTGCTAACAGAAAGAAAAGAGAAGGAAGAAGCGCAGAAAATTCCAGAACAAAACCTGCCCAGCCCAGTGGCCATAGACTTGGATTCAACAAATACTTCCCAACCAGGGATAGCTCATGAAGGGGTTGTCTCCACCGAAGAATTAGCACTCACCCCACACAACCCCAGGAAGCAGCACCAAGTGGCCAACTTGGATTCCGTCTATTTTGATGAATGGAAGAGGGCTATTGTTCACAAGAAAGTAAGGAAAATGGAAATTGGGAAAGACTTATATGAGTTCAGAATATCGGAGACCACACTAGTCCAAGGGACTGACCTCGATTCGTCATTTTAGGCAGGCTGCACCGTAGCTTCATCCCAAGTAAGCAAAGCCAATATCGATTGTTTGATTAAAACTGTTAAGAACTACAGAGAGATGTGTCTCAAGATAAAAGATGATAGGAAGAATGAGGTATTAGAAAGTAATGAGATAAAAAGGAAATACAAGCAACTCGTGGAAGAAAAGGAAGAAACTACTTCGAAATCCCTGTGGCTTGAAAATGAGAAGAATTCACTTGAAATGTAGTTGGCAATCTCAGAAGATGAACAAATGAACTTGAAATTTCGTATATCCGAATTGGAAAAGCTTGAAGCTGACAGCGCCCAACAAGTCAATTCCTTCAAACCACAATTCGAAGAATTGGAGCAAGAAAACGCTGAACTATTGGAACAACTTGAAAAGGAAAATAAGACAAAAGAAGATCTAGCCACGTTCTATGAGCGAACTTGTGAAGTGCAGGAAAGGATTCATCAACTGCCGGTGTCGATTAATGAAGAAGTATGCAATATGAAGAAAATGATCACAAAGATGACTTCCATCGAAGTTGAAGCACTAATATTAAGGGACAAATATGAGCAACATGTGGAAGAACTTAAAGAACAGTTTGAATGGAGAAAAGGGAGATCAGGTTTCCCTTCGAACCTGCGTGATAAAACAGAGGAAGAATTTGATATGGAAACGCGCTTGGCGGAATTGCAAGGAAAGTTGACCTCAAAGTTAGATTATCTGAATAAAATAGAACATATAACCCCAGAAGACCTCCATCAATTCATTGAACAAACTGTTGTTCACACTTATTTTCTGGAAAAAATTGTGAAAGAAGCTGTCGCAAAGGTGGAAAATATCAAATCAGACTTGCGCAAACATGAGATAGCACGAAAAGTAATGATCTCAGCAAGAATTAAAACAATACTAAGGGAAATAAGTCAATGGGCCAATTACATAGAAGAAGTAAATGAGGCTGCAAAAGCAAGCGAGCCTGTTGAAGAGGACAAGTCAGCAGAAGAGGAACAACCCATTGAGACAGCAGAGTTAGCTGGGCAATAATTTGCCTTATTCGATTTTGCAAAGTAACTAAAAGTTGTTAATTGTATAACGTCTATATAGACAACTGTCCTTTCTTTTTGTCTCTTATGAAAGAGGATTGGCACGAATCATCGTAATTCGATATTTTGAGACTTTTAATGATAAATCAAAATTCCTAGGTTTAAGGTACACTTGGAAGCTCAAGGAGCATTTTGTAAAACTATATATAGGAGAATAGGAGAACATAAGGGGACTTTTTTGCAGGTGAATGAAATTTCTTCCTAGTACGTGAATTACTTTGCTACTTGCTCCAAGAATTCGATTTTGCCTAATGAAATCCTGGGAGAATTCGTTTTTTCCTGGAGAATGTGTCAAATGTGTGCTGGATTATTACTGTATCATCTGCATATTGTTGTGAGATCATTATTTGCTATCATGAATTGTTTCTATGTGATGAATTCTCTTACATTTTCCTGTGCAAATATGTTTATCTCAAATGAGTAATGGAATGTATTAAATGAATTGAAGCTATCTTTCATATTCTGCTGCAGGCACATCTTTATGATTAAATGGCTATCTATATGATCTTTAGATGTTTTCTTGCAGTTTATTACTCATCTCTATAGTTTGCTCCTTGCAAGGATAGAATAGATTTGCTTACATAGTTTTAGATTAATTTAGGTTAATTGCATACACTTAGCTTATGGCACTTGCATATCATCTTAAAATAAAATACATAAACAGTGAACTGAGCCGCAACTGGTGTAAAGAACCAAAGGCTTTAAATCTTACGGTAGCCGGAACCGTTAACCGGATGAATTCCCTACATCAAACGGTGGACAATCTAATTGGGACTGTTTACCGGGGAGAATCCCTTGCCGATTGATGCTACGATTTTCGAGGCATCAAAATTTTTTGGCAATAGAAGGAGGGCCACCAGTGCATGGCTGATATAGGAGACTCTTCTTTGAGAGGAGATCGAGCTGGAAACCCGCTTAAAACAACAATCCCGAGCAATTCAGATCTGGAAGTGACAAATCAAGAAAATCCCAACTCTGGATTTGAAAATCAAGAAACACTGTGTACTATACCTTTTGCTGAAGTAGCAAACTTGAGAAGACATACCCGTGCTTACGTTAAGAAGCTTGGCAGTTTAAACGCGGTTCCCTTTCTCCTTAAAAGAAGAGCTCTTAGAAAAGAAAGACAGTAGACATGCGATTCAGTTCTTGTTCAGAGCTTTGAAGAATTAGTAGACTTATCTTTAGAAGAAATTACAGAACCTCTTGGAGAAATAGAGCCTGAAGATCCTCTAGATATTGAAGAATTGTGCACTCCGAAGAATTCTCCACCTCATACTCCTCACAATACCCCACCAAATTCTCCACGAGGAGCCATGGCTGTACCTGCCTGGAGAGCAAGAGGAGCCTTGAACTTGGCTGGTCCTTTTCACAATCTACCTAAGAACCCTGAAAAGGTCTTTCCTAAGTATGATCCTGGAAAAGGTATTTCCACTGAAGATCACCTTAAGAGCTATTACTTAGCCTTGAACCTGTTAAATGTGCAGCATGAAGATGTAGTCTGCCGAATTTTCCCCTATACTTTCGAGCCTAAGGTATCCTCATGGTACTTTAGTTTACTAGCCAGCTCGATAGCTACTTGGGAATAATTTGAACAATGTTTCTTGAAGAAATATGGAATTCAAAAAATAGTAGCTACACTCATGAAAGAATTGTTGTCCATGAGGATGGAAAAGAAAGAGAAGGTACAAAAATTCAACCAAAGATTCACCACACTGTTAAATAATTTTAGCGAAGCAGCTAAACCCGCAGAAGAATCTTTAGTGGAATACTATACAACCGCACTCTATCCCCCCTTAGCGATGTTTGTCAAAAGAACTAAGAAAACAACTTTAATAGAAAATTTCGAAGAATATAGGAAGGTAGAAGAAGAAGCAGACAACATTGCTAAGCATGCACTTGATGCAGAAACAAAAACAACAACGACTAAGAAACCATTCTTGCTTACCAGGAATAAGGAAGAACCATCAGCGGATGTGTAAAATGTAGTCAAAATGATGCAAAAATTGTCCAATAAAATTGTAGATCTTGAAAAGGATAAGGCAGCTAGCACTTCCAGGAAGTTTTGTAAACCTTTCTACAAGAAAAGAGAGGAAAACGATCACTAGCACAAAATGAGAGATACGTGACTAGGCGACTCAAAAATTTAGTCACCATAGCTTTTCCAAGGGATAAACGACTAAAATTGAGCAATTTTAAGTGATCCAACTAAAAATGACTAAGAAAAATGACTAATTTAGTCACAAGATAAAATATACGACTAGATAACAAGTGACTAAAATAAAAATGACTAACGTAAATGACTAATTAGTCACAAGAATACAAATATGACTATATAACAACAACTAAGAATATGAATTAGTAATTTATGTTAGTCATTTTTAGTTGTGTCACCCTGGCAATGAAGAATTACAATTTTGACAATGAATTTGTACAATTTACTAAATTTTAACACCACATATGTCAATGGAGTCTTTGAATCCATCTATAGTGTTAAAATTTACTGAATTGTAACTTTTATATGGATTTAGAGACCCAAGTGATGTTAATGGTGTCACTCAGAAATGGAAAATCCCAGTTTTGACAATGAATTGTTATGATTTACTAAATTTTAACAATGTAGATGGATTCAGTGGTCTCTAGATCTGCTTGAACCATGTTAGTGTTAATTCTCAACATCAATGATTTTAAAGTGTCTAAAAATAGTGACTCGGACACACCTATCAAATTTTTTCATCCAACCATTCTGATCTCACCATCATGTCCAGTTTGAAGCACTTTAACCCATAAATATTCAAGGAAAGAGGGAAACGCGCTTGGCAGAATTACAAGGAAAGTTGACCTCAAAGTTAGATTATTTGAAGAAAATAGAGCGTATAACCCCAAAATACCTCCATCAATTCATTGAACAAACTGTTGTTCACACTTATTTCCTGGAAAATATTGAGCAAGAAGCTGTCGCAAAGGTGGAAAATATAAAATCAAACTTGCGCAAACATGAGATAGCACGAAAAGTAATGATCTCAGCGATAAGTAAAACAATACTAAGGGAAATAAGTCAATGGGCCAATTATATAGAAGAAGTAAATAAGGCTACAAAAGCAAGCAAGCCTGTTGAAGAGGACAAGTCAGCATAAGAGGAACGACCCATTGAGACAGCAGAGCCAGCTGGGCAATAATTTGCCTTATTCAATTTTGCAAAGTAACTAAAAGTTGTTAATTGTATAATGTCCATATAGACAACTGTCCTTTCTTTTTGTCTCTTATGAAAGAGGATTGGCACGAATCATCGTAATTCGATATTTTGAGACTTTTAATGATAAATCAAAATTCCTAGGTTTAAGGTACACTTGGCAACTCAAGGAGCATTTTGTAAAACTATATATAGGAGAATAGGAGAGCATAAGAGGACTTTTTTGCAGGTGAATGAAATTTCTTCCTAGTACGTGAATTACTTTTCTACTTGCTCCAAGAATTCGATTTTGCCTAATGAAAGCCTGGGAGAAGGCGTTTTTTCCTGGAGAATGTGTCAAATGTGTGCTGGATTATTATTGTATCATCTGCATATTGTTGTGAGATCATTCTTTGTTATCATGAATTGTTTCTATGTGATGACTGCTCTTACATTTTATTGTGCAAATATGTTTATCTCAAATGAGTAATGGAATGTATTAAATGAATTGAAGCTGTCTTTAATATCTTTCATATTCTGCTGCAGGCACATCTTTATGATTAAATGGCTATCTGTATGATCTTTAGATGTTTTCTTGCAGTTTATTACTCATCTCTATAGTTTTCTCCTTGCAAGGATATAATAGATTTTCTTACATAGTTTTAGATTAATTTAGGTTAATTACATACACTTAGCTTCTGGCACTTGCATATCATCTTAAAATAAAATACATACATGGTGAACCGGGATGCAACCGGTGTAAAAAACCAAAGTCTTTAAATCTTACAGTATCCGGAACCATTAACTGGACGGATTCCCTACATCAAACGGTGGACAATCTAATTGGGACTGTTTACAGGAGAGAATCCCTTGCCGATTGATGCTACGATTTTCGAGGCATCAAAATATTTTGGCGCTAGAAGGAGGGCCACTAGTGCATGGCTGATAAAGGAGACTCTTATTTGAGAGGAGATCCAGCTGGAAACCCGCTTAAAACAACAATCTCGAGAAATTCAGATCTGGAAGTGACAAATCAAGAAAATCCCAACTCTGGATTTGAAAATCAAGAAACACTGTGTGCTATACCTTTTGCTGAAGTAGCAAACTTGAGAAGACATACCCGTGCTTACGTTAAACAGCTTGGTGGTTTAAACGCGGTTCCCTTTCTTCCTAGAAAAAGAGCTCTTAGAAAAGAAAGACAGTACACATGCGATTCAGTTCTTGTTCAGAGCTTTGAAGAATTAGTAGACTTATCTTTAGAAGAAAGTAAAGAACCTCTTGGAGAAATAGAGCCTGAAGATCCTCTAGATATTGAAGAACTGTGCACTCTGAAGAATTATCCACCACATACTCCTCACAATACCCCACCAAATTCTCCACGAGGTGCCATGGCTGTACCTTCCTGGAGAGCAGGAGGAACCTTGAACTTGGCTGGTCTTTTTCACAATCTACCTAAGAACCTTGAAAATGTCTTGCCTAAGTATGATCCTGGAAAAGGTATTTCCGCTGAAGATCACCTTAAGACCTATTACTTAGCCTTGAACCTGTTAAATGTGCAGCATGAAGATGTAGTCTGTCGATTTTTTCCCTATACTTTCGAGCCTAAGGTATCCTCATGGTACTTTAGTTTACAAGCCAGCTCGATAGCTAGTTGGGAAGAATTTGAACAATGTTTCTTGAAGAAATATGGAAATTAGAAAACAGTAGCTACACTCATGAAAGAATTGTTGTCCATGAGGATTGAAAAGAAAGAGAAGGTGCAAAAATTCAACCAAAGATTCACCACATTGTTAAATAATTTTAGCGAAGCAGCTAAACCCATAGAAGAATCTTTAGTGGAATACTATACAACCGCACTCTATCCCCCCTTAGCGATGCACTTGATGCAGAAACAAAAACAACAACCACTAAGAAACCATTCTTGCTTACCAGGAATAAGGAAGAACCATTAGCGGATATGGAAAATGTAGTCAAAATGATGCAAAAATTGTCCAATAAAATTGTAGATCTTGAAAAGAATAAGGCAGCTAGCACTTCCAGGAAGTCTTTTAAACCTTTATACAAGAAAAGAGAGGAAAACGATCACTAGTACAAAATGAGAGATAAGTGACTAGGCGACTAAAAAGGTTAGTCACCATAGCTTTTCCAAGGGATAAACGACTAAAATTGAGCAATTTTAAGTGATCCAACTAAAAATGACTAATTTAGTCACAGGATAAAATATACAACTAGATAACAAGTGACTAAAATAAAATGACTAATTAGTCACAGGAATACAAATATGACTATATAACAACAACTAAGAATATGAATTAGTAATTTATGTTAATCATTTTTAGTTGTGTCACCCTGGAAATGGAAAATTACAATTTTGACAATGAATTTGTACAATTTACTAAACTTTAACACCACATATGTTAATGGGGTCTTTGAATCTATCTATAGTGTTAAAATTTACTAAATTGTAACTTTTATATGGATTTAGAGACCCAAGTGATGTTAATGGTGTTACTCAGAAATGGAAAATCCCAGTTTTGACAATGAATTGTTATGATTTAATAAATTTTAACAATGTAGATGGATTCAGTGGTCTCTAGATCTGCTTGAACCATGTTAGTGTTAATTCTCAACATCGATGATTTTAAAGTGTCTAAAAATAGTGACTCGGACACACCTATCAATTTTTTTCATCCAACCATTCTGATCTCACCATCATGTCTAGTTTGAAGCACTTTAACCCATAAATATTCAAGGAAAGAGGGAAACGTGCTTGGCAGAATTCCAAGCAAAGTTGACCTCAAAGTTAGATAGCAAGAAGCTGTCGCAAAGGTGGAAAATATCAAATCAAACTTGCGCAAACATGAGATAGCACGAAAAGTAATGATCTCAGCGAGAAGTAAAACAATACTAAGGGAGATAAGTCAATGGGCCAGTTATATAGAAGAAGTAAATAAGGCTGCAAAAGCAAGCGAGCGTGTTGAAGAGGACAAGTCAGCATAAGAGGAATGACCCATTGAGACAGCAGAGCCAGCTAGGCAATAATTTGCCTTATTCGATTTTGCAAAGTAACTAAAAGTTGTTAATTGTATAATGTCTATATAGACAACTGTCCTTTCTTTTTGTCTCTTATGAAAGAGGATTGGCACGAATCATCGTAATTCAATATTTTGAGACTTTTAATGATAAATCAAAATTCCTAGGTTTAAGGTACACTTGGTAGCTCAAGGAGCATTTTGTAAAGCTATATATAGGAGAATAGGAGAGCATAAGAGGACTTTTTTGCAGGTGAATGAAATTTATTTCTAGTACATGAATTACTTTGCTACTTGCTCCAAGAATTCAATTTTTCCTAACGAAAGCCTGGGAGAAGGCGTTTTTGCCTGGAGAATGTGTCAAATGTGTGCTGGATTATTACTGTATCATCTGCATATTGTGGTGAGATCATTCTTTGCTATCATGAATTGTTTCTATGTGATGAATGCTCTTACATTTTCCTGTGAAAATATGTTGATCTCAAATGAGTAATGGAATGTATTAAATGAATTGAAGCTACCTTTAATATCTTTCATATTCTGCTGTAGGCACATCTTTATGATTAAATGGCTATATGTATGATCTTTAGATGTTTTCTTGCAGTTTATTACTCATCTCTACAGTTTGCTCCTTGCAAGGATAGAATAGATTTGCTTAGTTTTAGATTAATTTAGGTTAATTGCATACACTTAGCTTATGGCACTTGCATATCATCTTAAAATAAAATACATAAACGGTGAACCGGGCCACAACCAGTGTAAAGAACCAAAGTCTTTAAATCTTGCAGTAGCCGGAACCTTTAACCAGACGGATTTCAAATGGTGGACAATCTAATTGGGACTGTTTACCAGGGAGAATCCCTTGCCGATTGATGCTACGATTTTTGAGGCATCAAAATTTTTTGGCACTAGAAGGAGCGCCACCAGTGCATGGCTGATATAGGAGACTCTTCTTTGAGAGGAGATCCAGCTGAAAACCCGATTAAAACAACAATCCCGATAAATTTAGATCTGGAAGTGACAAATCAAGAAAATCCCAACTCTGGATTTGAAAATCAAGAAACACTGTGTGCTATACCTTTTGCTGAAGTAGAAAACTTGAGAAGACATACCCGTGCTTACATTAAACAGCTTGGTGGTTTAAACGCGGTTCCCTTTCTTCCTAGAAGAAGAGCTCTTAGAAAAGAAAGACAGTACACATGCGATTCAGTTCTTGTTCAGAGCTTTGAAGAATTAGTAGACTTATCTTTAGAAGAAATTACAGAATCTCTTAGAAAAATAGAGCCTGAAGATCCTCTAGATATTGAAGAACTGTGCACTCCAAAGAATTCTCCACCTCATACTCCTCACAATACCCCACCAAATTCTCCACGAGGAGCCATGGCTGTACCTGCCTGGAGAGCAAGAGGAGCCTTGAACTTGGCTAGTCCTTTTCACAATCTACCTAAGAACCCTGAAAAGGTCTTGCCTAAGTATGATCCTGGAAAAGGTATTCCCGTTGAAGATCACCTTAAGAGCTATTACTTAGCCTTTAACCTGTTAAATGTGCGGCATGAAGATGTAGTCTGCCAAATTTTCCCCTATACTTTTGAGCCTAAGGTATCCTCATGGTACTTCAGTTTACAAGCCAGCTCAATAGCTAGTTGGGAAGAATTTGAACAATGTTTCTTGAAGAAATATGGAAATCAGAAAACAATAGCTACACTCATGAAAGAATTGTTGTCCATGAGGATGGAAAAGAAAGAGAAGGTACAAAAATTCAACCAAAGATTCACCACATTGTTAAATAATTTTAGCGAAGCAGCTAAACCTGCAGAAAAATCTTTAGTGGGATACTATAAAACCGCACTCTATCCCCCCTTAGCGATGTTTGTCAAAAGAACTAAGAAAACCACCTTAATAGAAAATTTCGAAGAAGCTAGGAAGGTAGAAGAAGAAGCAGACAACATTGCTAAGCATGCACTTGATGCAAAAACAAAAACAACAACCACTAAGAAACCATTCTTGCTTACCAGGAATAAGGAAGAACCATCAGTGGATATGGAAAATGTAGTCAAAATGATGCAAAAATTGTCCAATAAAATTGTAGATCTTGAAAAGGATAAGGAAGCCAGCACTTCCAGGAAGTCTTTTAAACCTTTCTACAAGAAAAGAGAGGAAAACGATCACTAGTACAAAATGAGAGGTAAGTGACTAGGCGACTAAAAAGGTTAGTCACCATAGCTTTTCCAAGGGATAAACGACTAAAATTGAGCAATTTTAAGTGATCCAACTAAAAAAGACTAAGAAAAATGACTAATTTAGTCACAGGATAAAATATACGACTAGATAACAAGTGACTAAAATAAAAATGACTAACGTAAATGACTAATTAGTCACAGGAATACAAATATGACTATATAACAACAACTAAGAATATGAATTAGTAATTTATGTTAGTCATTTTTAGTTGTGTCACCCTGGCAATGGAAAATTACAATTTTGACAATGAATTTGTACAATTTACTAAATTTTAACACCGCATATGTTAATGGGATCTTTGAATCCATCTATAGTGTTAAAATTTACTAAATTGTAACTTTTTATATGGAT
Organism: Larix kaempferi; assembly: GCA_027924585.1. Classification (NCBI taxonomy): domain Eukaryota; kingdom Viridiplantae; phylum Streptophyta; class Pinopsida; order Pinales; family Pinaceae; genus Larix; species Larix kaempferi. The sequence continues at coordinate 22,699,433 of BSBM01000094.1, read as the reverse complement.
TTAGAGACCCGAGTGATGTTAATGGTGTGGCTTAGAAATGGAAAATCCCAGTTTTGATAATGAATTGTTATGATTTACTAAATTTTAACAATGTAGATGGATTCAGTGGTCTCTAGATCTTCTTTAACCATGTTAGTGTTAATTCTCAACATCAATGATTTTAAAGTGTCTAAAAATAGTGACTCCGACACACCTATCAAATTTTTTCATCCAACCATTCTGATCTCACCATCATGTCTAGTTTGAAGCACTTTTCATGAGCATATCTCATTTCATCATTTTCATAGCTTCCATTCGACCCCTTCGATAGACTTACATCGAGTTTGCATCTCATGTACTGTGGTCGTGTTGTGGTTAGGTCAAGTTTGGATTTTGGTAGTTTCTTGTCAATCATTATATTGTCATGCCACGAATTCATGAGTGTTTCAATAATTGTATTCAGCTCGTCACAATGGTCATGTCCATTTTTCGTTTGACGAAAATCGTCATCGTTTGATCCTCTTGGCACTGAGTTGAAATTTCGGCATTCCGTGTCATGACAATGAAATTTTGTAATTTTTGCATCCTTCATTAATTCGTAGGATGCATCCGTGTGTCAGTGTTCTCTTACATCTATGCTTGGATAGCAGAAAAATATTCCACCCCTAAGTATTACATAAAAAATCCAATAGCCTGTATTTTATAATAAAAATATTAGTGCTTCCCCTTTTAATTATTTCCCCTATCCTAGCTTTTAAACCCTTTTGTCTCTAAAATCCTCACCCCTTCCCATTTTCATTTACATAAAAAATTAATAAAGCAACTTTAAATCTTAAACCCCTTCATCTTACGTCCCAACTTCCAAATGTCTCCTCCCTCGAGCTCCTTTTGTCTTATCCTAATTAGTTTCCTAATATTCCTGGACATTTTAAATGAAAAAAGTGGCATTTCTCTAATCCCTAATCCCCTTTACAATTTACAAAATGTTTTTAATCTCCTTTATAATGTATATATTAAAAACATATAATATACCATTCCAACCCTTTATAATATAGTTTGAAGCACTTTTCATGTGCATATCTCATTTCATCATTTTCACAGCTTCCATTGGACCCCTTCGATAGACTTACAACAGTTTACATCTCATGTATTGTGGTCGTGTTGTGGTTAGGTTAAGTTTGGATTTTGGTAGTTTCTTTTCAATCATTATATTGTCATGCCGCGAAGTCATGCGTGTCTACATAATTGTATTAAGCTAGTCAGACTGGTCATGCCCATTTTTTGTTTGATGAAAATCGTCATCGTTTGATCCTCTCGGCACTCAGTTGAAATTTTGACATTTTGTGTCATGATAATTAAATTTTGTCATTTTCACACCCTTCATTAATTCATAGGATGCGTCCGTGTCTCAGTGTTCTCTTACGTCTATGCTTGGAAATTTAAAGTTGGAGGTCATTATAGGTCATGGTTTATGATTAACATGGTTGGAGCCTAGAGTTCATGGTTTAATTGTGGGGTTAAACATTTAATTAGTAATATTTTTAATCTCACTTTAATGTTTTAATTTTCTAAATATGTAATCTTTTGATTTCTTATATTTTAAAATTATATTTTGGCTTATTATATTTTTTAATTTCTAATTTTTAAATTATTAACCTTTTAAATATTATTTTAATGTTCTAAACTATTAATTTTTTAATTTATAATCTTGTTAATAATATTATATAATAACTTATTAAATTGGTATTTTTTAGTTTTTAATATTAAATTCTAAGTTTGTTTGACCCTCTCACCAATCAATAAAACTTTTGGCAAGTTAAAGTCTTTTGGTCTTGATAGTGAAATCTATAAAATTTGAGTCCTCCAAGAAATTGTCATTGGCACCGGCCCATAAGTATCGTCCTCATGCTTATGCTCAGAAAGTTAAAAATCCCCCCCTTGGTGCCCCTAGTTATGAAAATGCCAATATCTCTTTTTTTAATAACAAAATAATCCTCCCTCCCATTTTAATGTTCTCTTGAAATTTTAAATTAAAAAATAAAAATAAAAAGATTATAATAACAATAATCCACTTTGCACCTTTTTACCTAATTCAATATGTTTTTACTATATAATATTTCTCTTGCAATTTTTAAATTAAATAATAATAATAATAATCAGCTTTGCACCTTTTTACCAAATTCAATATGTTTTTAGTATATAATAATTAATAATATGTTTTTCATATATAAATATATTATAGCTAAACCTTATATACTATTTTAATATTAAACAATTAAATTTACATGGAGGGAAAGGATTTGCATGAAATAAAAAATAGTAATGGAGGGAAAGGGTATATATATTAATATTAAACAATTACATTTACATGGAGGGAAAGGATTTGGGTGAAATAAAAATTAGGAATGGAGGGAAAGGAATTGGGAAAAATAAAATTTTGGGAAAGAAATTGGGGATTTTGCTATCCGTCTACCTAAGATTCAAGGGTTTGTGCTAGGTTTGAGAGTGTTTTTATCATAAGTTGAGAAGCATCAAAACCTTAAGGGTTTAAGATTCAAGTAGAACCCTAGCTGTAGTTTTCTTGTTTTAATAGTAGCCCTAGCCACTCCAGGTACTTGAATAGAAGTTGTAGATCTAAAGGATGGACACAAACAGCAAATCAAAAGGATGAATGTTGAGATTATTCACTGTAGGAACTACTAGGAACTACAGGTACTCGGTCTGCCTTTTTTATTATATTTAGATGCCCACTTATTAATGTTTAGATTGTCCTTCCTTTGTTGGTGTTATGGTTTTGGCTTATGTTACAAGTATGATGCTGCAAAAGAAATAAAATTCAAAACTATGTCAAAAGATTTTGACATTGATACCCCATCTACATCTATGAAGCATCTTATAGAAGCTGCAAAGGCTAAGCGAGGGTCAAGGGAAAATTAAATAGTCATAGTACAGGAAATTTATCCAAGTACTTATATATAGCATTCCACTTATTGTTTGCTCACGGATGTTCTGACTACAATGGTCGTATTTGTTTACATTTATTATGTGATAAGAACCAAAATGGCAGAGGCATCTAAGACAAAGGCATCTAGAGCACTGGTTGAGCCGGAAGTAGTGATTTACAGTGACCAAGTGAAAGCATCAAAGGCAGAGGTTTAAGACACGGAGGTAGCATGAGTCAAGTAATAGCCCGCTGCATATCTTTAACCAAGTACTATTAATGAATTGCGGATGAATTTAAAAAGTAGAATTATAGTACTTGGTGCCAGCAGAACTTTGACTATTAACAAAGATTCATATCGATATTGAGTTTATCCATTAAGTGAGAACATGCACGTTCTACAGCTCTACCACATTCTGTTTCAGTTGAAGAAACTGAGAATTCTATTCCTTTTATATCCCGTCCTTCACCAATCTGAGGGAGTAGTTCAGATCACAATTCCCCACTCCAACTTAAATAGGCCCATGCTGGACGCTGGCATTTCTATACACACTAGATGCTAGCATTTATGTACTTGCTGGATTGGTGGGTGGTTCACAACAAGAAAACCACAACAAGCTCCTTCTGCAAAACGTAATGATCCCCTCAATTGCCTGATTTAGGTGGAAACAAAGCTGAAGGGCCACCAGAAGAGAATCACTGGTTTGGAATTTTCTCATTCTCTCAATGTTTTGGTATCTTTTGGGGCTGATGCTCAGGTGTACATCCTATACTTGATATAAATATCCATGTTATGTCTTTTTATTTGCATTTGGGTAAAATATTGAAGTATAACCTTCCAATAAATTCACATATCAATCGCTGTATGCAGCTTTGTGTATGGGGTATAGATGGATGGGATAAGCAAAAGTCAAAGTCTATTCAGTTGCAGGAAGCAAGACCATCTTCAGTTGATGGAAATACTAGAGTATTGTTCCATAATGATCAAGTTCACTTGTTGGTTGTGCATGAGATCCAACTTTCTATTTCTAATGCTTCTAAATTGGATTGCTTGTGCCTTGTAAGCCTAAGTTTTTGATATAACGTGTTATAACATGAGAAATCATATACAGTAAAACTTAGATAAATGTTCATTGTTTCTTACTTTTTATCGCTGGATCAATCTTTTAGGCCGAGTGGGACCCCGCTTGCTTTTGCTTGCTTTTAGTCACTCACATTAGGTTGGGATATGAAAGAACCGCAGGATGTAGATTACTTACATACTTCTTGCTCGCTAGACGAGCACAAACGATTGCTTGCTAGGAGAGGAATTGAGGGCTAGTCAATTGACCGAGGAGGGATGGTTGTGTAAAGGATATGAATTCAAATTATATGCTTTAGCCTTAGTTTGGTATATTAATTTATAATAATAAGACAACTTCCCCTTTTTATTGGATAAGAGGGAGAACCATTATTTATGATTATATAGGCGTATACCACTTAATATAACCAACTAGTCATTCGTTCTCACATTATCACGGGTTAATACGACTTAATTAATACTATTTATACAGGCTTATACAACTTCTACATATATGTAAGGAGACAGATCTATTACTGAAGGCAGCCTAGGAGTACAATGCCCTGATTTTGCTCCTACCTTACTTATTTTTATCTCGGTTATGGTAAGGAAACGCCCCAGGTAGAGGAATGCCCTTGCTTAATGGACTGAGGACACATAGAGACTTTATTGCGCAGATATTTTACTTTTTCACTCGTTGGGGATTTTATTAATCAGACTCTATTTTTAGCGATAGAAAGATTGATTTTTGTATCATGTTATAACAGAAAGATTGCTAGGGACACACTAAAGAGCTAATAAAATGATGCATGATTGTTGTCTGCATTGCAGTGGACACCCCATGATTCATTGTCTGCATCAATTCCAAATGCAACATACTCATGTGAAAGCCTTCTAGTCTATGCTAGTTTCATGGATGGTGTTGTTGGAGTATTTGATTCAGAAAGCTTGAGACCACATTGCCGCATTGCACCTTCCATATATATACAGCGAGGCTTCAGCAGGTTAGCATCTTAGATATCTCACAACAAAATCGAAAACTTCAACGGCATTTTCATATAAGAGCAAAATTATATAATGGATTTGTGTTGGTTTATATGTGCAGTGGCAATGTCTATCCGCTTGTGGTTGTTGCACATCCATCAGAACCTAATCAGTTTGTCGTTGGCTTGACTGATGGAGGCATTCAAGTGATTGATCCTCTAGATTCAGAGGGAAAATGGGGTATAAGACCTCTGGATAATGGAACTGTCAATTCAAATCCAGCTACAAGCAATCAAGGTTCAAAATTACATTCAAGGTAACACTTGAAGAGAAGAATCTAAAAGAAAATGGAAGGAAAAAAAACAATCTTGTGTGATACAAATATGATTTATCTATTCGTATATCTACCATCAATAGTGGTATCATATGTCCATGAGCATTTATTCTTATACTAAATTGTTAGCAGCTATTTTGATATTTTGTTTAGGGAAAATGCCTTGGAATGTGATGTACGAATCCAATGGTATCAAGTCCTCTCATTAATGAGCATTTAATGGCATAGTTTAACTCTGTGGAAGGCAGACAAACATTCCATTCTGCTGAGAAAGGGGCTTTCGTCCTGTATTTTAAGCCCTCGATCGAGCTTTTTTAAATACCTCGATCAAGGGCTTAACAGAACCTCGATCGAGGGTTTAACGATACCTTGATCGAGGGTTTAACAAGACCTCGATCGAGGTGTTATTAAACCCTCGATCAAGGTATTTGCTCGATCGAGGGTATGTCAAATAGGCTCGATCGAGGGTTTGTCTGTGTAAAAAAAATATATAAAGCAGCCGAGGAAAAACCACGAAAGGAGTTAGCAACAATTAATGTTACCAACTACCCTTCCCTCCGGAAAACAACAATGAACCTGTATATAACTAACAAACAAGGATTCACAAAAAACAATTTACCTCATTTCTAGTTTTTTTTTCCATTAGAGATTTATCAATTTGATCTTGTTGAATTAGAGATTTGTCATTTTCATATTGCTGAATTAGACCTCATTAGACATGTAAGATATCTTTGTAGACATAATTCAAGATTTCATACTAACATTTTGTTGTTTGTTATAATAATTTGGAAAAAAAATTGTTTGTTTTCATTGTAGATTAATTTATGTAAGATTTCTTGGTAGGCATAGTTCAAGATTTCATACTAACATATTGTTGTTTCTTATAACATTTTGAAAAAAAATTGTTTGTTTTCATTGTAGATTGATGGGGAATAAAAAAAAAAGACAAAGAAAACATGCTAGACAACAAAATGCCAATGAAGAATGTGAGTACAATAGAGAACAAATGGGACAACAAAGAGCAAGGTTGAGAGAAGAAAAAGATACATATTTGGTGCAACAAATTTCAATGGAGGACAACCAAGGTAAATTATTGAATTACATGCTATCATAATTTAAATATCATGCTACATAATTTACAAAATTAGTAACAATTTTCTAATAAATCTAACTAAATTTCATAATTTAATTTGTTTCATATTTATTTGTAATTATATTCTTATTTATTTCATCAATTTGTTATTTAAATTTCAAAGTTTACAACAATTTTTATGTTAAATGAACAATTTTCAAGTGGCTTTAAACCAAAGTTAAATTAGAACAATTTTCAAATGAAACATGTAAATTTATATTCTATTTTCATGTTAAGATATGAACATATTTTTAACTATTTTCAAATTCTTTCAAAGTTGCTAACAATTTTCAAATTATGCTTCAAAGTTGCTTTAAAACAATTTTCAAATTATGCTTCAAAGTTGCTTTAAAACAATTTTCAAATTATTTCAAAGTTTGCTAAGATTTTTCAAATTTATTGTCCAACAATTTTCAAATGAAATGTACACTTAGATTCTATTTTCAAATTAAAATGTATATACATATTAACTATTTTGAAATTTTTAAACTTTATTAACAATTTTCAATGTTATTAGAATATTTTTCAAATTAAATGTACACTTAGACACTATATTTTCAAGTTAAATTGTACATATTTAACTAATTGTAATTTTTTAAGTTATTAACAGTTTCAAGTTAAATGTAATTTCAATTCTTGTTTTGTTAGAAAAATCGATTTCAAAACAAATGAATGAATATTTTGAAATTTACATGTTTGATAGTTATGTATTAGTTAGAATTTATTCAATTTGAAAACAAATGAATGAATATTTTCATAGTTATGGTGGTTGGCAATATTTTCATAGTAATGAATATTTGAATACAAATGAATGTTCAAAGAACTATTTAATTATAATGTTTACTTTAAAAAAAAATTCATCTATCACATATATTTTTATTTGCATAATATGACATATTACCATGATAAGATTAATGATTAGAACCATATATTTTGTTAGGACAAATTGGAAATAATTAAATTTGCAATGTTTGCAACCTTGTATTGATATGCCAAGCATTATTGATAAAAAAATCCTTAAATTGCAAAATCATCAACTAATGAAAATGTTATTTTGCATTAAAAATTATGAATTTCCCCTCAATCATATCACTACAATGTTTTTAATTAAATATCGTATGCATCTCTAAATCAATGTTTTTTTTCCCACATTTAGAGTATAATAGGTATGTTATGATGGGTAGAAAATCAATCTCAAATTTTTATTTCACGTATATACAACATGGGATGCATGATGTTGTCCTTGAAATTCTAGGGTAGAAGTGTTGTAATCATTTAATCTTTGCTTGGTGATTTGCAACTTGTATTTTAAATATTTATTTATTTATAAATTATACCATAAAGTTAAAATAACATTTTTCTTGTAATGTAAAAGTAAAATGGACATAAATTGCATAAAGAAAATTTGCCCACAATAATTTTTATCAAGTTATTAATAATTTTCTTGACTTAAATATATATAGTTGATTTTCAAGTTACTAGCAATTTTAAAGTTAAATGTACAAGTTACTACCAATTTTGCATATGTTGCAAGTTCGGATCTGAGAATAATCCCTATCCGCTTAACTGTGGGAAGTAATTGGGCATAAGCCCTAAAACTCATTGTGAGGAGTGCCACAGGAACCCCAAAGTAGTTGGCCCATTGAGAGGCCCTGCCAGGGAAAAGGGCAACGACCCCTACCTGATTGACTAGTTTCTACTCGTGAGGTAAACCAAGAGTTGTCGTTTGTGGCCAAGCGATTATCAATTTTACTTGAGCCGTGGAGTGAGGGGTACTGCCCCAATACACAAGCCGTTAGACAACATTGGTGGCCGAGTGAAACGCCTGAGTTGTTAGGAAGATGAACATACCTGGGGTCCATATCTATTTTCATTTGAACTGTTGTCGATCACTTCCGCGTCGTTTCAGATCCAACGTCGGCATTGCAGTGTTCGTCCGGGGCTCGTACGATACATAGGGGACACCACCATACGGGTGCACATCCAGCTCAGAGTCTGGACTGTGGAGCGTGGTGAGATGTTAAGATCCTAGTGGGCGGCCTTCACTAACACCTCGGTGTTTTGGTGTAACGGTTCGTATCACTTGAGCAATTTGAAATTTCAATTTACTGGCAATTTCAAGTTACTAGCAATATTGATTTTTACTTACAACAATTCTCAAGCTAAATGTATTAGTTGGAAAATTCAATTCACATGCAATTTTCAATTTTTCAATTTCCACATCAAATTTCAAGTTACTAGCTATTTTAAAGTTCAATGCACAACTATCAAGTAAGCAATTTTTAGTTTGTTAATTTACATGTTACGCAGGGAGATATTATGGTCAGACATCACATAATGGTGATCAAGAATCACATGACCATGTGCCCCCTCATGATCCTGATCAGCCATCACATGACACCTTTCCCTCTCACATTGAAAATATAATTGGGAGTTGCAGTGGGGTTGGAAGGGGTGGAAATTTTCTAGAGGATTATATAGTTGTTTCTGCACAAGAAGAGATTGGGAACTCGATCCCTAGTCGGAGAGTTAGAGAGCATGTCAATAACATAATCAAGTCATATTTTGAACAACATTCAACGATGGCACAAGCTCAAATCCTACATGGGTTGATAAAACACAGAAAATTGAAACGTGCGACAAAGTTGTTGAGTTTTCAAGATGTTAAAACAAAAAAGACATGCCAGAATGCAATAGAAAATGTAAGAACTGCATTATCTTCATTTGGAAAATCAAGAAACAATGATACCTGAGTTGCTTCGTTTGGACCACACATTCTTGTATTGATAACCTAGAATTTTTGCTATTTAGGACTATTGTGTTTCCCTTGATTGTTCATAGTCTATCATTGAAGCTTCAACCAGAGGTCTCATACATACCCATGTGTGGTATATATGTGACTCTTCCTTAGCTATATTTTTTGTGACGTGACTGCAATCAATCCATAGTTTTTAATTTTGATTACTAAGGGAAATGAAGGGCACCAAAAAACTCCTTCAATTTGGTTTCCTTCCAAAGCAATTGATTAATAATTAGATTGACCTTGCTAGTAGAATTTTTACATTCGTGGGTGACATTTAGTTATGGTGATTTGGTGGTTGAAAATCCCTTTGCTTGACACTTGTTATAATTCACATAATTATTGACTTCATTTGTTATAATCTTGTATCATGGTGAACTATGTTCTTGATGGCATCAAGTGCAAGCCATGATGAGATGATGATTACATCGTCCATATCATCAAAATGATTTGTAAGGTTTTGTCATAAGTAGTTGGGAAGCATAGTCTCACAAAACATTATTTTGTTTGTTGATGTAAGCATTCATTAACTTTATATACTTGCATTCAATAAAAAGTTATTTTGTACATGTTGATGTGAACATTCAACATACAAGCATAGTACATGGAAAGGTAATAACTTGTACATGCCTTCATATATGCAACTTACCTAGTTGGATCAAATGGTGTCATTATCTCCATTTGTCGTCAAAACATAAATCATATGAAATAGTTGTACAAGCGTAGTTTCTACCATAGTTGTACAAGCATCTGCTATCAACATATTTCCATTTCTTATATTAATTAGGTGGTTATGCCCATTGCCAAGAAAACAAACCATACCTTTATGACTTTAGATTAGAGCACACACTTAAAAGAAAATAACACAAAGATTACCTACATACTATATAACTTGTAATTATATAATTTTGTCTCAAGGGATATTTCACACTCTCAATGGACAAAAACATTCTTATATACAACAACACATTGAATTTTCAATTGAAATTACACATTAAATTTTCCATGTAATTGAATTGGAATGTGGAAACGGTAAGTGAATTGTAATGTGTAGACAACGTAATGCAAAATGTCAATTTCAATTTTCAATTTCAAATGTATCTTAATTTTAAATTTTGATTTCAAATACAAAATTGAGAATTTAAAATACATCTATATACAATGTAAAATTGTAAAATTTAAATTTTAGATTGTACAATGTATCATAATTTAAAATTTTTAATTCAAATGCAATTGTAATGTAATTGAAATTGAACTTGTACATTGGAACAACACATTGTATTCTTAATTGAAATTACACATTAAATTTGAGATTTTAATTTTAAATTGTAATTGAATTGGAATTTGGAAACTGTAAGTGAATTGTAATGTGTAGACAACATAATGCAAAATGTCAATTTCAATTTTCAATTTCAAATGTATTCTAGTTTTAAATTTTGATTTCAAATACAAAATTGAGCATTTAAAATACATCTATATACAAGGTAAAATTGTAAAATTTAAATTTTAGATTGTAAAATCTATCATAATTTAAAATTTTATTTCAAATGCAATTGTAATGTAATTGAAATTGAACTTGTAAATTGGAACAACACATTGTATTCTCAATTGAAATTACACATTAAATTTGAGATTTTAATTTTAAATTGTAATTGAATTGGAATGTATAAATTGTAATTGAATTGTAATGTGTAGACAACATAATGTAATCAAAATTTCAATTATTAATTTCAAATGTATTCTAATTTTACATGTTGATTTCATTTCTACAATTGTAATGTAGTTGAAAACGAGCTTTTAAATTGCAATTGAATTGGAATTGAAATTACACATTAAATTGGAAATTTTACATTGTAATTGAATTGGAAATGTAATTTCAATTTTAAAACGTAATGTATGTATTCAATTCTAAATTTTGGAAGATGTTCTCTAATGTAGTCGAAATTTGCATTTTAAATTGAACTAAATTGTAACTACACATTAAATTACCATTTGAAACGACGAAACATAAATTTGTAACTGTAATAACTATGTCCTGATCTAATATAAAAAACAATCGATTTCAAATCATATACAAAATACACATGAAAACATCAATATGATAAAATATACAAAATATCCAAAAGTCCATATCCAAAGTCCATATATGATAAAAGTCCATGTATAAATGATATAAATCCATATCCAAAACATAATAACATATATATAGATCGTCCAAAACATGAAAATATATAAAATATGAAAATATCCAAAACATGGAAATGTATAGATCATCAACTCATCGGCCACTACCCCCACGAGGCTTGTGATCGTCCCTCTGACTGCCCTCCTGTGCAGCAGCCCGCTGCTGTCTCTGAGACTCTGAACCCTCAAGGAATTGCACCATATATGTTGTGTCAATGGTGATATCCGGGATCTGGGTAGGAATACAGGTAGATGACCCTTCATTAGGATAATGTACTCAATCTACATCCCAACTATGTGTGAAATCCATTGCAGAATTGACACCCACCTGTTGTGATGCCTATGTAATATGCCATTACATGTAATAATTTAGATTTATTAAAAATTAAAACTAAATTTAACATAATTTAAAAGCTATCCGTAAAAAATTGAAACATAAAGTACAAAAATCAATTACTAAATGTGACTGAATAACATGAATTGGAACATAAATTAAAACTCACATGTGTCTCTGAACCCGGCTCGTCAGAACCTTCGCGGTCCTCATGTCCATAATCAGGATCTACCGCCTTTTCGTTGCCCTGTACAATTTGAAATCCATTTGAAGTTAAGATCTACAACATAAATCTCAAAAATTAAGAGATAAAACACAAATTATTTAAACTGAGAAATAATATTAAAACACAAATTAAATTGGAACATAAATTATAACTTACCCCGACTGGCGGACCAATAGATGGCTCGCTAGCAAAGAGTTGATCCATAAATGGGATCCCCTGCATGGATCAATAGAATACAACTCCCTTAAGTATTATTGACCATTCAATTTGCGACATTGATATGATGTAACATGAAGAACATATATACATAATTGTACAAAAGTATACCTGTCGTGTAGCGACGCATCTACGATATAACTCAAAGTATGCATCTCGTGCTGACTCAGCATACCGCAGTAGCGTCTCGCGATCGAAACTCCTGATCATGTCACTAGATACATGCTCTATCTCTGGCTCTGCAGGTGGAGGGGGTGGTCTAGATGCCTCTCCATGCGCAGCAACAGCAACATTGCCCAAAGCAGTGAACAACGAGTCTGCAAGGTCATCTCTAGCCTCTGCAGCAAGCTGGGATGATTGTGCCACATCCATCGACCTGATAACCACCCTGTCTGGAAGCGGTATAACCCTCGGAGCGGGTGGCACGAAGGCAGGGTCTCTCCAAGCTCCAGGACGTTGGTAGGAGCGTCCCCTACCAGCCCCATAGAACTGGGACCCTGTGCTAGTGTAATCTGGGTGCATGTCCAAAACAAACTCTGCATAAACATGTTTTGCAAAGTACAATGGGACCTAGTCATGGTGGGGGAACATGCCCCACGCTCCCACGAATCTATCATATATATGTGGTGCAGCGACCTGCAACTTAAACTCCCTGAATCTAAGTAGTTGACCGGGGGTGCGGTCACGAGGGATGTCGAATAAAGCACCCTTGATGTCATGCCCTCTTATGGCGACTTTGACATCCTTCCATTTGTGGATCCCAATGACACCATCTCTCCTCCTCTGGAATGAATGTCTCCAAATGTCACTGAGAGGTCCTACCCTCCTGTAGAGGGTCAACATCTCATCAATTGCCGATAACATCATCGACAAAGATCGCCATGTGGGAGAATCCTCCCTCAAAGTGCTCACACATGAGCTCACCCACTCTCGTTGGGAAATGATGTCAACGAGAGTGATCTGTGCAACCTCATCATCGTACGATCCCCCTGATGGGGCACCTGATATCCAAACCAAAACACAAATGTTACTAAAAATATATATTATAAATTGCAGTTGAAATTCAATGCATTATATACTAAAAATTTACTGAAAATGTGCTAACAAAAAATATGCACCTGATGCACTCGTGTCTTGTTGCACATCCTCCTCCTGGGGATGCACATGTATGTTGTCGGGATGAACTGACACACTATCTCTCCTACTACCGCCACCAGTGGCAGCCGACCCCAGCCTGGCATCACTCCTCAATGAATGGGAGCGTTGCCGATGGCCGCCCTGTCGGGCGACGTCAGATCCTCTTGTGATTCGTGGAGCATGAAGCACTGAATCTCTCTCTTCAGGACTATTTGCATCACATTTCAATTTCTAATTCTAATTTTCTTTCAAATTCTATTCCAAATTTCACATTTCAATTTCAAATTTTCTCATTTCAATTTCAAATTCTATTTCAAATTTCACATTTCAATTTCAAATTCAAATTCAATTCAAATTTCAAATTCTATTCCAAATTTCAAATTTCAATTTCAAATTCAAATTCAATTCAAATTTCAAATTCTATTCCAAATTTCACATTTCAATTTCAAATTCAAATTCAATTCAAATTTCAAATTCTATTCCAAATTTCACATTTCAATTTCAAATTCAAATTTCAAATTCTATTCCAAATTTCACATTTCAATTTCAAATTCAAATTCTATTCCAAATTTCATATTTCAATTTCAAATCCAAATTCAATTCAAATTTCAAATTTCACATTTCAAATTCAAATTCAAATTTCAATTTCAATTTCAAATTTCAAATCCAATTCAAATTCAAGGCCACCACTGGAATAGAGTTTGCTCCTATTGATCCTCAACCATTGAGTGAAAGGAAGGTTTCTACAATCATTGTTTTAGATTTTTGGATTCAATTTTGCAAGATTTATTTTTTCGGATTTGGTGTTTGATAGAGCTAAGCGAGTTATTTGAATTGTTGAGTGAACTAAATGAATATAGCCTCAATGTTTAATATTGACTTCTGGAAATGATCTATTAAGCAAGTTGCATTAGTTTAGATGCCTAGTTCTGCATATATTTTGTTGGCATCTCATAATTTTACAGACACCCCAGATTGATAAGTACAAATCCAACTCATGTCAATAGAGAACTTGGTGACAACATGGTTTTAGTAGCATGAAGGCATACAAATACATGATTAGTTTTGTGTTGGAATTTCTAAGTAGGGTGTGTTTTCTATAGATTTATTTCATTTGAATATAAATGGTAGAGTAGTTTTTAATTATTTCAATTTCATTTGGTGGTGCAGTAAGAACCACCCCATCCACTAACCATTGGAAGGATAAATTATGAAGGGATGCATATGAAGGAGGAAAAACAAGTAGAGTTTCAGGAGCTAAAAGTCTGAGGTTTGCATACGAGGTGAATTTTTTTCTACTATGATTTTAAAGTTGTAGATTTCAAAATATAGAGAGTCGCCATATTCATGAGTATGCTCTCTTCCTATGTCTAGTTGTGATTTGAAATATTAGAAAAGAAAAATATGGATACAAGTCTTTATATCAACTTGTAATTCTACTGTCGGGGTTTTCTGAAAAATTAAATCCGTTTGTAATTCATGAGTGCATGATCTCTTGATGGGACATGTTTATAAAAGTAGACTAGTTTGGTTTAATAAAGTAGACCAAGTATTTTGTACCATCAATGCGAGGTGATACCCCATAAGGCAGAAAGCTACGAATCTATTGAACCAAATCCAAATCCAAACCAAATTCTCACCAAAGAAATGCATTTATACAATCATATCACAAATCAAAAGGAAAAAGAAAGAATTAGAAGCTAACAAAGTAATCAAATCTTAACTGACAAGCAAAAGACTCATACCCGGAGAAACTTCAGCTGACTATCGAGAGGGTCAAATGGATTCAAAATTTGAAAAGAAAGATACAGTCATGATCCTTGAGACGAACTATAGACAATGGTGTAAGAATCATACATTAATTACATGCATGAAAAATGATGACAAATCTCCCCAATCAGTAATTGGAAATGGCATGTTGGTAAAAGAAATATTAAACAAAATGCATTGTGCTTACCGTTGTAAAATCCATCCATAAATGAAGAAAAATAAGGTTGTACCATTGATTGGAAACTTCTTGAGGTAAGAATCCTCAATCCAATATGTGATCCTAGCATGAATTGCTTGTGACAACACACGACGAGCCACATTGCGGTCCTTTGAACGTGTGTTCTTACCAATTTTATTAAATGCATCTACTAAGATTTTAACTATATGAGAACTTGGTTCAGAATTCTTTATCATCTTTATCCCTAACTTTTTCCTAACAACATTCATGCTCCTAGTTTTTAACAATGATAAAAATAATCTACATTTATCTCCATCAATTTAGAAACAAAATATTTATCAAGTATCTGTTGAGTTTGATAAGCAATACTACATTTAGATAGCGTACCTTCAATTGAATTGATGATACTTTCATACAGTTGTATATGCTTCGGAGTTCTTCGACGTGTGCTTCCTAATGGAGGAATGTTATAGCTTGAAATGGCACCTCTCCGTCCGTGACGACACTTGTTTCCCTTGGTCGCATGACGACACTTCTTGAGATCAAGTTCAGTCACACAACAGGACATTTGTGGATGGAGGAGTCATTTGGGACACTAAAAATGGTTGAAATTACCTCATTCTTGACCCATTTGATGTATATGACCCTTAGGAACATTTTTCCAAACCAAACCATCTCCTGAAAATGAGCCGAAAAGCCCGTTTTTGGCCATTTTTCAACATGAGCGCGACTCCACTGTTATAATAGTAGCGTGTGTACGTGACTTTACCTCATTCAAAGTAGCTCCCATTGCCATGTGTACGCGACTTTGTCTACTATAGAGTAGAGTACACACCTGTTTTGGTCAAAATCTCAAAATTTGAGTAAGTTAAGTTGGTTGGGAAACCTCTTGAGTGGTTGTAACTTCTTTTCCTCTTCCTCATTGACTATATAAGGAGGGTAGAAGGGTCATGTGAGGGGACCAAGCCCAATTACAAAGTTATGCTGGAGGAATGGAGACCCTCATCCCCCTTTCTTGTGCTTCAGTTTTGGTAAACCCTAGTACAGTTGATTAGAGGCTGGGATCCTTGGAGAACGGAAGCAGGAGACCTTGAATCTAGGTTTCGTGAAGTGCCAAGCTTGAAAGAAGGTATAACTTTATGTACTTGCTTTCATTTATCAATAAAGATCAGACGTTCTTCTCTTTCCAAATATGACCTATTAATGTGTCTTAGATTTGATTACTGTTTGATTATAGTTTGATGTCTCTCTATACTATGGATATCAGTATTATATATGTATTCAAATGTATTTGAGAAAGGTATCAAGTTGTTTTGTAGGTCTAGGCATTGCGACACTGAATAAGCATTGAAGAGCGAGGGAAGCAAAGCTAGGATCAACCTTCTGAATAAGGTGCCTGCATTTCTAAACCCTAATCTCTTCATTTATTTGTTGTACTTGCAGAATGCATGTAAGTCAATATTTATCACCGTAAGTTGGTAGTTTCTCCCCTGAACTATAGGTGCATTTTCCCCACAACAGAATGGCGACTCCACTGGGGAACAAGTGTCGTCACGGACGGAGAGGTGCCATTTCAAGCTATAACAAGGTAAGGGGGTTGGAATTCTACCATGTAGCGCATCACCAAGATGCTCTAGCTTTTCAGTAGTAGCTTGGTG